>OMLB01026647.1:0-13407 GCA_900302555.1 Myripristis jacobus | reverse complement strand
GTTTGAAAGATTTGATTGTTAATATAATTAAGTATCAAGTATATTTTATCCTTATCTGGGTAAAAAAGGAGCCTATTTTGTATAGAATTTTTGATTTTTGATTTTTTTAAAAAAATTCTGTATTATAACAACATGTCATGATGTTGGTAACAAAAAAAAAACGCATGAAAAATGGTTAAGAAATAAGCAAGTTATGATTTATTTTAATTCTACAGGCACTGTCTACAATGGGAGGGATGCCCCCTTTGCAATGGCCGCCGCGTAAGCACGTCGCTCAGCGTGCTAAAACACTGCAATGATGTATAGATCTAGCTTTCTTTCTATAGCTGTGTCCCAATTCAGGGTCTGCATCATTCGAAGGATGCAACTGAAGGCCAGTTTCGTCACAACACTGCGCGAAGGCCTGTCCCAGTTCATCCAAATTCGAAGGATCCTTCAAATGCGCACTTCAAATGCGTCCTCCTTTTTAGCCGTTGATAGCTGATTCGGAGGATGCACCGCGACTATCCTTTGCGGGCTCCCGTATCCCAAGATGCTTTGTGTGCTGCTGCTCAGGCGAAAAAAGTGAACTGAAATGGCGATGGCGGCATCTAGTGGGGATTCAACATGTAACATAAACATACTGTAAATGTAAGTATTCAGATTTCACATTATAAAATATTTGGTTTTTACTCATTTGAACATCCAACGCCATATATGTTAAACCAAAACCCCAAAATTCAGTTAAAATATGTGACTAGTAATGCTGAGTAATGGTTAGCTTGATGCTATACAAACTTCGCTTCACATGTTTGAGGTTCAGAGGTTGTAACGGTCGGCGGTTACGCGACTGTTACAACCGTGCGGAAATACTCCGAAGGCTAGACCGTCCCATTTGGTTGACGGGGAGGACGCGTCGTCCGAAGGACCCGGACTTTGGAGGACCTGTCCTTCGAATCATGCAGACCCTGAATTGGGACACAGCTTATATCTGTGGTTCATAATCTCAATGCTACAATCTGATTGGTTCATCAGCTTCATTTGTCCCGCAACTTGCCTGAGCAGAACGACAAATAAAAGTCAAGTTTGTCAAAATATATGATCAAACCAGAGCTGCCAACAAATTTTCCTAGACTCTATATAATTGTCTGATGCCACACAGAAAAAACTGTGTACTCTATCGATGGGGATCAATCAACAACGCGAAAAACGCATTCGGCCCACCGTCTAAGCTGTTTTTTCTCACACTCTAAATAAATTCTGAACTGTCATGTATCAATAAGATTATAAAAACTTTGTCCTGACATCATTAATCTATGGGCTTTTGCAGTAGCAATCACACATGTAGAAAACGACATTTCCCTACCTGATTATTTTGTGCCTCCGTGTCAAACCGATGGTTATTGCAGCAGTGGCGAAACACAAACAGCCACAGTCTCATGAGTTATCTGCATCAACTTTGTTGGCCAGCAGGCCCATGGGAGGCGTGGCATAAGAGGCTTCTGCAGCAGAAGATAAGACCAGCAAAGGAAAGACTTAAATCTTGCAGTCAATTACTGCACTGCTCTTAGGTATGGCCACATGACAAAATTACAGAAGTCTCATATTTCTTTTTCTCTTTTTCATTCACATGATTGACACTTAAAGGGTGTCCAGAGTAAAAAAAAAAAAAACTGCTTTGAAATATTTAACTTGATAAACTTATGTACGATTTTTTTGAAAAAAAATCTGTTCAAATGTATCATTTTAACCCTCCTGTTATGTTCAAATTTACTAACATCTTTTCTTTTTAATGGCTTTATATTATTTCTAAGTGCAGATTTTTGTTATTTATAACTGATGCGTACCAAGTGTGTACAGGACATTGAAAACACATCATATGAATTTCATGTTTACCCGGTAGTACCCATTAAATTAGGAAAAGTCATTAAATATGAAGCAACAAAAATTATGTTAATCATTTATTTAGAGACGTTAAACACTGAATGGGGTCAAACTGACCCCAAACATAATAGGAGGGTTAAAGTTCACTAGCTTTAAAGCTTTAACCAGTAATTCAGTGAGCTCTATAATGCAAAACCTACCAAGGAAATGCACCCAGTCAATGTGTGTGGAATTACTCACCCTTAACAGTAATTCATGTAGATCTGTTTGAGAAGCTTTACTGTCTTTATCATGCATGGCATTCAGCTGCCATAACACAATATGGTAAAAGTTTTAGCATGTTGGAAAAGTTCATTGACTGCCATCAGGTTAAAAAGAAAGAAAGAAGGACAGAAAGAAAGAAATAAACAAGTCAGTTGTTTTTTGTGTTAGGTCTCTGAATCTGCAGGTAAAACAACATGTGGAATTTTCTATTTTAGCAAATATCTACCAGGCAATATTCAAAGGGTTCTCCACTAGATGGCAGTCTTTCAAATAGAATCTGCTGGCTCAGTGTCTCCACTGCTGATAGCTAAGATAAGGGAAATTTGTGGCTCTCCGTATTTACTGAATGGATACACAGGGCCAGCTTTGTGAAGTGTTAGTGTCTGAATCCCCATGTGGTTATGAAAAAACAACAATGAACCAGGTTGAGATTTTGCCACAGTTATTTTTCCAGACAAAAAAAAAGAAAAAAAAAACCATTAGAATTGAAGATTTCGGGGGTCATGTGATGCTGTCACCCTGAGCAGTCAACCATCACTGAGCTCCCGCTACTACCAAGCTATATATGATTATTTACCTAATTCTTAAAAGTTGAAACCATACAAGAACATGTCCAACATCAATCAGAAGACAAAAACTGTGACGAACAAACCTCTTGAAGAGCAAGATCCAAAAAAAACCAAAAAAAACATACCAGCTAACAAGGAAGCTCAAGTTAGCAAGGAGGCTCTGCTGCAAGAGAGACCTGTCATTAATGCTGAGGCCCTCGCTATGGACATATCCTAGAACATCATAGAGAAAAAAACTCAACCACACTCAACAATATGACAACCCAGATCGAGGAGCATTGATTTGGAGGGATGTAGCCGCAGAGACAATATTTTAATCTACAATCTCAAAGAAAATGCAGAGGGTTGATCAGATTCTTTAAGAGCTGGCTACCCACCCTGCTGGACCTTGAAACCAAGTGGGGCATCATCAAAATCGATCATGCTGTAGGACCCTTGATCCACCAAAACCTGACTGGCCCTGGGCTGTGGTTATCAAGCTACACAATACGAGGGATAAGCTGAGGAGGAGGAGAAAACGACCACTGAAATATGAGGGACAGAGAATTCTCATCCAACAGGATTTGGCTATCGGAGTTCAGGAAATGCGACGCGCGTTCAATGGTGTGTGCGACTGGCTCATCAGAAAGGACACATGGTTCTCCATGCACTTTCCTGCTACTCTGACCTTTTCCCGTGGAGGAAAAAAGTACCCATTTTGATCGCCCGAGAATGTGATTGCTTTCCTGGATGAAATGAGTGAAGCTGGTGGTGATAAGACATTGCAAATAAATATTCGGCTCAGTGCAGATGCTGTTTACCTTTGGATAACTTATGCAAAGGTATGCTGATGTAGTCAGTAGAGGAGACGTCTAAATACTGTTTTCAATGTTCTACTATGACTGATAGGTTGGCTCTACTTGCGCTGGTTAATGAAATATAACCAAGATGGTTGCAATAGTTTTAGCTCGGTGTGGGAGGGGGAAAGGATTTTCAGTTTCAGTTTCATTCTTGCTCAGTTCCATGTGCCCCACTGTTTTTTCATCAGGCCACGCTGTTGGTCGGCTCTGGGAAATGGGATGGAAAGAGGGGTTTGGGTTGTCCTGGGGTTTACCCATGTTAATTACATGGGTAAACAGTCTTTTGGCTGTGCTGCAGCGCTCTCCCTGCTGGTTCACCTTTTTTTTTTTTTTTTTTTTTTTTTAACTTTGCTACACATGATGTCAAAATTGTTTCCCTTAATGTCAAGGGATTTAACTATACAATAAAAAGGCAAAAGATGCTTGCTTTTCTGAAAAAAAAGGAGAAAACACAAATAGCTTTACTGTCTGAAACCCACTTAAATGACCCGGAGCATCTGAAATTGAGGAATAGCTGGGTGGTGAAGGGGTTTTATTCATCTCATAACACAAATAGTAGGGGAGTAGCAATATTAATTCACCATAATCAACCATTTAACGTAGAAACGGCCATTAGGGACAGCAATGGCCATTTTAACTGTGTGCCTGACCCTAGTGTTGACCAGGCCAAAACTGACCCCAACTCCTCGTAAGAGTCTTATTCACCCTAGGGGAAGAGATTACACCTTCTTCTCCCAACCTCATCAAACATTTTCAAGAATTGATTTCTTTTTGACTTTTAGAATGGTTTTGGATAGGGTAAAGGTGTGCTCCCCTGGAATATGCTCACTCTCTGACCACTCTCATGTAACTTTGAGCATCTGTCCTCCTTACGCTGATCCCTCCTCTTGTCACTGAAGGACGAACCCCTCTGTCCTGAGCAGTCCTCCGTTCATTGAAAACATTACTGAATAGTGGAATGTTTTTATGGTGGTTACTAAGACACCAGACGTTAGGCCATCTTTGCTATGGGAAAAAGGTAAAGCCTTTATTAGAGAGAGTATTATATCATACACCACATCTCAGAAAAAGGCTGCTGTTAAAGAGCAACTTGAATTAGAGAATACATTAAAACAACTGGAGGTGCAATTTAAAAGTACACCCTCTAGAACCCTTTTCAAAAAGCTGGAGGCAGCCCGATCAGCCCTAAATCAGCTGTTAACTAAAAGGCAGAGTCAAAAATCTTCTTTGCTAAATATAGGCTATATTAGTCAGGAAACAAACCTGGCTGACTCTTAGCACGATTGGCAAGAGGAAGAATGGAGGCTAACACAATACCATCTCTATTGAAACTAAGGACAGTAACAGAATCATGAGGCAGTTTTATCAGAAACTATACTCATCCGAATGTGATTCTGCTGACAGGAGGAGGAAGGAGTTTCTGGATAAGGTTTCTCTCCCACCTCTATCTGTAGGACAGAAGGAGTTCAGTTCCTTCTCTGGTTACAAAATTAACTTTGGCAAATCAGGGGTCATGCCGTTAGGTGATTCTACGGGTTTAATTTTACCTACAAGCTGCCCTTTCAAATGGTCCCCCACACACTTCACCTACCTAGGGATAAAAGTTTCACCAGACCTTCCAGAGTTGTGGAAGCTCAACTTCTCTCCAATAGTTACTAAAATAAAGCAGGATTTAAACAGATGGCATGATCTTCCCATGTCATTCATGAGGCACATTAGTTTTATTTAAATTAATGTCTTTCCCCGAATCTTACATCCTCCACAAATGCTACCCTTGTGGATATCTGAGAAGGTTACTCTTGATATAGAGAGGGCTTTCTCTATGGCATGGCCTGGTCAGAAAACTAAGGTACTGCAATTACCATCTGACAGGGGAGGCCTAGCTCTGCCAAATATAATTTTTTACATTTGGACATGCCATGCTCGTTTCCTATGGGAATGATTAGGCTACATGCTCATCTTCAATCCAAGACACATTTAGAATCATGGTCCTTTCAGCCGTTCTCATTATGGAGCTTAGTCATGGGTGATTGGAAGAAGTTATCAAGGGATATCAAGAATAACCTGATTATATTCAATACAGTCAGAGTGTGGAAGGAAATTTGTAAACACTTGAATAGAGGAGGTTGTGCCTCATTCTTGGCCCCTTTTATAGAGAAAGAAGAAATCAGGATTTTCTCTCGGGTCTTTCTCCCAGTATTTTTACTTGTGGCATGCCAATGGGGTATGAGTAACTGGAGACCTACAGGATTTCATGATAGCGTACTAATAACGTCACGTTTCAGTATTCCTAAAGAGCACTTTTTTGGTTTCCTCCAGATCAGTCATTTTGTTAGATCTAAGACCTTACCTCTTTCAGACATAGTCATGTACAGCAATGTAGAGCGTTTTCTTATTTCTCGAAAAGGTATCATCCATTTTATCTCTGTTTTCTATGCATCGCTACTCTCTCAGACATTACACAAATGGGAGAGAGATTTGGCAGGAGGCAATTACAGTGATTAGGTCTACTTTTACTTGTAATAGACTGAAGGAGACAGTATAAAATATTGCATCCCTTCCCTTTGTAATCAAAGAGAAGAGAGATTGGAACATATTTCCACTATTTTTGGCAATGCAAATTGATAAAAAGATTTTGGGGTATAATTTCTCAGGAACTGAGTGACATCTTTCGGGGAAAGGTTAAGAGAGATCCAGGTTTTTTTTCATTCTTGGCCATCCTTCAAATGAGGTGACTTTAACCCATTTAGTTCAAGTTATGTGACAAATTACTGCTCTGTATTTTTATCTAGTGAATTAAAGATAAGCCACCAACTGCCACCTTGTGGTACAGGGAGATATTCAGGGCTCTCTCCATGAATCATTTAGTGCAATTTTAAAGAGTAACGAAAGGTCCTTTATTAAAACATGGTTTCCTTTACTTGACTATTTACCCAGGGATCTGAATTGGTTAGTAATGAGGGACCAACAGTCCTTACAATGGCCAAATCCATCTAGATCAAATTCATAATGTTTTTTCTAATCTATATCAGTTTCTAAATGCTGCTTTGTGGTAGTGATTAACTGGGTGCAGTTCTACTCTGTGCATAAGTATCACTGTCTACTGCTCTGAAATGTTAAAGCTGATTTGGCAGTTGAACTGTATATGGCTGCATTAATTAATGTTTGTAGGAAAGCTCCTGTGGGTAATGGCAGGTAGGGAAGCGTGGTAGTTAGCTGGGAGACTTCTTTGGTGAGAATGGATGGATGGCTTTTTTCAGTTTTTGTTATTATTATTGTCATTACTTTCCTTTTCATCTGTTTGATACTGATGTGATGGCAAAATATGTAACTCTTGTTTCTATTGAAAATCAATGAAATTCTGTTTAAACAAAAAAAATTGAAGATTTCTTCTTCAGCCATTTTCAACCTGCTCATACAAATGGTCATCAACATGATTGTATGTCAACTAAATTAGGAGGAAAGCATATATATTGGAGCAAATGAGATCCAGCAAATGAATTATCTATTTCACAATATGTTTGCAGAATAAGCAAAGATACCTGCAATCAGTGCAAACTCCTCGCACAGCCACAGGTAGTCAGGTACTGGAAGGCAGCAGGAACTTGCGACAAACTGATCCTCCGCACACTGAGGCAGACTTTTACTTAATCACTTTATTCTGTTTGTCTTAGTTTGAAGCAATGTTACCTATTTAACATTCACAAAACTACAATTCCATATCCTCTAGATATATGGATTCTTTCTAGTCCGCATTTTACATGTTAGGCATTTATCTGAGTAAACCGGAGGTTGGCATCTTGTTCCAAAATGCTTTGATAGGTTTCATGCCTGGTGATGGGGCATTTGCTACTGTTAGGAAAGACCTTCCTGTGAGCATTTTTTTTCTCCAAGGATGGTGAAGTAATGGGTGGCTGAAATAGAGTAAATTCACTTTCCAAAAATCAACCTCTACTGGGGAGCTTCCCACTCACAAGAGCACGCAGTTGAGGAGGGGGAAATAATTGTATTTTAAAAATGGCAAATGACAATTCACAAGTTAACAACAAAAAAAAGACAGTATCACCATAAGGCAACAAAAACAGAGTCAATGGCAGGTGGGGGATAGTCCATCAGGGCCTCAGGGTCCAGAGGGAGTGTATTCCAGTGTCGCAACTGCAAGCCTGAAGTCTGGCCCGCGGCCTTGCCGTTACACTGCGACAACTGGTTCTCCCTTAGGGGTGTGTGGCGGCTGGTGCTGATGAAAAGGAAGGAACAGAGACCCAAGTCAGCAGGCCCTCTGTTCCCAAATCCTCCCCTTGTCCACCCAGGGAAGCCAAATTACAAATCACGGCAAAAGAATCAAAACACTAATCATGCAACCAAAACAACCTACACTGAAATATAACTATCAATTAAACCAGAAAACAAAGAACAGAGACAAATACCAAGGTCTACAGCCACTGTATTAACCTATCCTCACAATGACTGATTGGGAAAAGTACAGCAGAGAGACTTAACTGGGGGGAGAGGTGACGCGGACGTTCACACCTCTATTTTCCCAAATGGCGTATCTCTCTCTCCGTGGCGACCGGCTGGGTCGGTGTCCCTTCGCCAAGGCTCCGTCTCCACGCTGCGGATGCTCTCCACGCCCTCCCCGGCTCGGCCGCTCCATGCTGCTGTCCCGGCCGTCGCCCCCGTCTGCCATCTCGTTCTGCTCACCACCTCAGTGCAGCTCCATTGTCTCGTGCCTGTGTGCGTTCCTACACACCTGACCTGCATCTCCTTGATCACCTGTGGAAAGGGGGTTGGGCGCGCCGCTCGGAAGCGCTGTGTGTCCATCAGCCCGCCCACACACACACACTGCATCCTGTGACAAGCTGGTGTTGTGGTTGGCAAACTAGTGGTTGATGTAGTGGTTGGCAAAGTCGTGGGTTGGTGTTGCGGTGACTGTAGTGGTAGGTGAGGGTGTGGTAGCAGGAAGGATGGGGCATACAAGCTGATCCTCTGTCAAAAAAATAATATTTTGCCCCTTTAAGTCCTCTGGATACTGACAGACCTCAGGAGGCTGCGACTTGATTTTGGCAGAGTTGGCCTTCATCCAGAGGTACAGGTGAGTCAGTTTACAGTCACAATGCCAAGGGTTGTCATTGAGATAGACTTTGCTCAGTTTTGGTAAGGGCTCAAAAATATCTCCAGGAAGTGTCTGGAGATTGTTGTGAGCTAGTCTTATTGTGTTCAGTGATGGTAGTTTTTCAAATGTGTCTGCATCCAATGACGTTATCTTGTTGTTCAAGAGATTTAACTCTGTCAGCTTCTCTAGGCCTTCAAAATGTTCAGCTGAAAAAGTGGTAAAGTGATTTTTCGACAGGTCTAGCCTCTTAAGTGTCTTCAGTGGACTAAATATTCTCTCTGGAAGGGAGCTAAGGTTGTTTTGACTGAGGCTTAGCTCTGTCAGTTTAGGCATTTCTCCAAATAGCACTGGGGGTAGACCAGTCAGTTGGTTTTTCTGTAGGGTCAGTGTTTTAAGTTGAGGGAAACCAACAAAAAACTCTGGGGGTAAACCAGTCAGAAGATTACTGTCCAAAAGCAGCTTAAGCAGTTTCTCTCTATGAGGAAATAGATTTGGTAACAATTCTGTTATTTGGTTTCCATTCAGGCCAATTTCCTTCAAGTTGGTCAAATTCTGAAAAATATTTTCAGGAATGTAGGTCAGCTGATTCTCATAGAGTCTTAGTATTTGCAGTTTGCTCAGCTTTGAGAACAGGTTAGGAGATATAGAAGAGAGATGGTTTTTACCTAAATGGAGCATGGTAAGGCTTTGAAGATCATCAAAAGTCCCTTCTTCAATGGACTCTATCTCATTCATGTGTAACTGGAGCTCCCTCACTTTTTCAAGGCCGTCAAACAAGCCTTTCTCCAGATTATGGAGTTTGTTTAGCTTTAGTATAAGCTTCTCCAGGTTGGTAAGGTTTTCAAAGACCCCCACTGGGATTGACGTTAGCGGAGTGGTTGAGATCTCAATTTGCCTCAGGTCCACCAAACCCTCAAAAGCTCCAGCCTCAATAGATTGTGTAGGAGTGTTCACAAACTCCACCTTCTCCAGTTGGGGGTTCTGAGCGAAGGCTCCTTTGGGGATTGTGGTGATGTTACTATACAGAAAGAAGACCTCTGTGGCAAGTGGTTTCAGGATTTGTGGGATTTCTGACGTCTTCTCATCAAAAACTTCCTGGTTCTCTTTGGGGGGGTCAGCCTCCTTTTCATGTTGTGGAAATGAATATTCAAACAGCAACAACAGAAAAAGGAAGATAACCTTTCTCTTGGACATGATTATTCTCTACAAAAAAGGTAAAGAGGTAGTGATGTAATCAGTAGAATAAAATTTGTACTCTGTCCACTTTAGTTTAGAGAGCAAGTAAACACGGCTAGACGGTGGGCCGAAGGATGCTATCTGCTTTTGTTTTTGAAATGATCGATCCTCAGCGATAGAATACCTGCTTTTTTCACAGTATATTAATATATTTTTTCTGAACACGTTTCCGTTTGTTGGCAGCCTCAATTCGATCACGTTTTTATGAAAACTGAACTTATGTTTGATAAACTACTCAGGCAAACGCTATGGAGTGCTATACCGCAAACCAATCAACAACAAGTTCCAGCGTCACCTGATTTGATGTCTGCCAATGATATTTGTCCAAACAGGAAGTAAATACGGCTAAAAAAGCGACGATACTGCTGTCTGGTAAGGTTTAAATTTCTTTTTAAATCCATAATTTCATGTTATAGCAAAACTCAGTATGCTAAATCTTTTTTAGTCAGTATTGGACACCCGCACAAAGGACTTTCATCGTATTTAAATAGCCTACTATACGCTGTCTAATGTAACGATAGCATGCTAGCATGTTGTAACACCAGAACGTAAATTAGGCTCTTTGGTTTGTAGCTCTGAGGAATTAAACTGTGGACATGTTTGTAACCCAAGACTGTATTAGAGCAAAGTTAGTTTTATCCTTACTTATATAAGTGACCAGACAATATGATCATTTATCAGTCTTAGTTTAGACAGTTCCTTTTTTAACTTTTAAAAAAACATGCCTACACATAGGCTTAGTTTGAAATGTTCTCACAGTCTAAACAAAGACACATGCTTGTGCGTGTTAGCCTGTTCATTTTACATGTACATCTCCCTTCGACACATTGTGTTTTTTTACAGGAGCAGTACACAGGCTCCAACAGGGGTTGGGGGTAGTGTCATCCGGTCAATCCCAAAGAAGTCTCACTCGATCTTCCAGCCATGAGCCATTGGCAGGGGTATATCTGGCTGACTGTGCAAGCACCTCCTGCATATGGCTGCCTGGTAGTTTGCCCGCTGAGAGTGTTTCCGTAAAGCATCCCTGTTTGGTGGTAGACTTCTGTCTGTGCACTTTCCGCCCTTGAACATTTGACCTCTTGCATAGTTGACATCTCTACAGCCTTTCAGGTCACAGAGGGCACATGTAAAAGCTTCAGTTGTTTCATACAGTTCAGTTGTGGGGTGAAAAGATGTTCCAAGCTTCCTTGATGTGACACAGTTGTTCTTTGTTGTCACCACAAGACAAGAACTGAGACGATTGGGTATTTTCAGTTCAGCTCAACCTATTGTAGTCAGCTGACATCCTTTTCTTCCTCGTCGGTCTCATTCTGCATTCTTTATACTCTGTGTTTTGTAGGTATCAGGGACTCTTAAGTACATTCTGCAGATGATGTTTGCATAGTTTTACTGCATAGTTTTCAATGCAAGACTTTCATTTGTAGTGGAGTGTTTTCATATATTCAGGATCTGAATACTTACCACCTTTGTATGATATGATTTTTATGATCAGAAAACTGAATTTGCTGTCCAAAGTAAACTCTATGCTGTACTGCCCTTTCTTTCCTCTTGCTAGCTCTCTCAATGCTCCTTTTGTTGGCATATTGCCTACAGCACTATCGGTGGTAACCAACATTAGATGGCACACTTGGAAAAACACAGAGTATAAAGAATGCAGAAAGAGACTGACGAGGAAGAAAAGGATGTCAGTTGACTACAATATATTCAGCTGAACAGAAAATACCCAAACAGTGGTCTAAGTTCTTGTCTTGTGGTGGCAACAAAGAACAACTGCAACAGTTTCTTGTGTTGTTTTTACATTTTGTGTTTTTAATTTCTGTTTTAATACTTGTGGCACTCTTACGTACAGCACGTTGAATTGCATTGTGTATGAAATGCGCTATGCAAATAAATTTGCCTTGCCTTGCCTTTCATATTATTAAGTCATGCTTCTGGACAGTTCTAATGTTTTAGGCAGTTTATGGTCTATTATAAATAAATTACGAAAATTTATCTTGAATATTAGAACAATGTGAGATGATTACATATAAAAATCACAGCACTGGCGATTTTAAGCACCTGCAAAAGAATTTACAGTCTGGTTATACAATTATATTACACAAACGTATTGATGATGATGATTATGATAATGATGATTCTATACCATATAAACATAATCGTTCGTTTTGACCATAGACTGTATGATTTTGACACAACAAGTAAAAAAGACGAGCTGTCAGTCTGCTTCCTCCCGGTTAGCGTGTTTACACTGGGGTCCTACTAGGGCCGTGCGCCATTGGTTCATAACACAGATATGAATATGTAGATATGCCACGCCCATTTGATCAGCATGCCTAGGGCTAAGCTAGGCTAGTGGGGGCAGATTCTTGACTTCATAACCTGCAGGTGCATAGGGTGGTTACAGGTTTGTGGTCGTTACTTGCTCAATTTCCCTCTAATTTTCGAGCATTTTTTTTTTGTAAACACAGCAGACATCTACACAAGTTTTTTGTGCTGTCAGATCAAAGGAGAAGAATTTTGAAATTTGTAAAGTATATCTTTTCCAGGAGTGGGAAACTTCATCAGTCCTGCCCCAGCAACAAAGATGCTATACAATCTGGTTTGTACATGGTTGTACAAACCAGAGAAATTTTGAAACCAGGCAACTAAATAAATCTAAATGTAATACAAGATCAAATTAAATAAAATCGTATATATATAATTACAAAAAATTTGTAAAACATTGATTTAGAGATGGCTTTTAATTGAAGCTGATAAAGTGTATTTTTGGGGTACTTTTTCTGATTGGATACAGATCTCTTACCAAGAAATCTATATCCAATCAGAACAGTGTACCCTAAAAAGACACTATCAGCTTCAATATGAATTATTAAAATATTTCCTATTCCATTTTTTACTATTTTTGAAAAATTATATTAATTATTTTATTGAATTTGATCCTCTCTCCTTTGTGAGATATTTGTTTTAATATTTGTTTCAGAGGAAACTGATACCCCAATTACTGACTCCTCACTCTATAGCAATGACCACTATTTAAAATGGTTTAAAACAGGTTTTGCCATTTATTATAACTCTTACTTGGGTTGTAGATATATACGCACGTCACATCCTTAGGGTGCTGGGCTCAGTGAAATGTATTGAAAAAGCCCGCACACTCACATTTTGCTGCAAAAAATGTTTTAATTCAATTAAAAAATTGAATTAAAACATTTTTTGATTTTTAATTGAATGAAAACATTTTTTGGAGCAAAACATGAGTGTGTGGGTTTTTTTCATCATTTTAATTCAACAAAAAAATTGAATTAAAACATTTTTTGGAGCAAAACGTGACTGTGCGGGCTTTTTTCATCTTTTTTTTTATAACTTACTTGAAATGAAAGGTTCTGAAAAAAAATGATCGGACATTTTTGGTTAACAATGATCCTTTTGGTCAAGAATTAATACATTTTTTGTACATTGAAATAAAAAAGCTGATTGCTTCCACTACTGTGTGTGCGTTTATATATACAGAATGTAAGTAACT
>OMLB01026644.1:0-15069 GCA_900302555.1 Myripristis jacobus | reverse complement strand
CTGAAATCAGCCCTCTGCATACATGTAGACATGCAGTTACACAAACACTCTCACTCACACACACACACACACACACATACACACACACACACACACACACACACACACACCACCCTACCCTTAATCCTTTGCCAACCAGTGTTTTAGGTAGTAAAGCAACAGCACTGAGGAGATAACAAACTACACTGAAGCCTACATGAGAGCTCAACCAACGGCAGCACAGCATACACACTACACATTAGGCCCATTAGAGGGTTATGGATTATTGTTTATACACTTGACATGCAAGAAAGCGACATGAGGAACAGTTAGGTTAGCAAAGCTGGCATGCTAACCAGCCTGGTAAGCCCCTGTATAGGGTTAGCAGCACAGATGAGCTACGAGCTGTTAGCTTGGCAAAGCTCGCTCTTGCTAACGGTTAGTTCTTATAGAGAGGAAGCGTCACTGCCAACAAAGAGGCACAGTATCCTTTTAAAATAATTAACTACTTTTTAAGAATCCTTTTTTTTTTCTTGTTTACCTTCCGTTGCTTTGACAGGGTATATATAAAGCAAACCCGCCCGACCGTATCTATGGAAACCGACACCAGTACGGATGCCGGCGCAGACAAACAAGGTACCGAGCCCGGACAGACTACTTGAAACGTAGTGTGACTTTTGTTAACACTAGACAGTTACGCACGTTTTTTTCAATAGTAATTGTTACATTTACATCCAATGTCCATGGGTTACAAATTAATATAATGCTCTGTACTGACGTGTAAAAGTCAGTACCAAGCATTTTTTTTACAGTATACATCGCTGCATTAAGTTAGCGTTTCCCTCTTCTTCCCTTCTTCCTTCTATAATAAGTTGATGATGATGATGATTAACGAATATTTTTATTCGTTTTTTTTAATTCATACTCATGTTGAGCACATGTCTGAAATGTTTAAATATTTGAACGCATTTTCAATTAAAAAACATGTATCTCTTTTGTTGCATTTACAGTCAATTTCTGTGGTTACACACGAATGTCATGCCCTTTATAGACGTGTAAAAGTCAATACAAGCATTTTTTTAACAGTTTGTAATGATGCACTATCAAACTTTTTTGTTTTAGTTTTGCTTCTTTTGTTCAAACCTTAACTGTACAGTAATATTGTGGATGTTTAATGGCACCTGCAGCACCCATGTGTGAGTATTCTAATAGTGCACATGTTTGTCTCCACCTCAGTACTTTCTCGTAGACGTTCCACCAAATACAAAATGACAAGGGACATATATGTGAAAAAAATGTGTCAAAAATGATTAAAAAAAAAAAAAAGAAAGAAAAAAAAAGCTGTGAAGCTTAATGAAGTGATCAAATTCAATAATAACTGCATAGATTTGGGGACCTTTACGTAACAGTACCGGCCGACAAAGTGTTAACGTGATCTATCTTTTGATTCAAAGAACAATATAATGGGACTTCGTCACTTATTGTAGTGCACTCATACCGTCAGACATCACTTAACCCTAACAATTTAATCCCTACGTAGTCCTTTCAGCCTGTCTCAGAACATTGCAAATCCCATGGGCATAAAGTCATAAAAGCTTATCAAACAGGACAGAGTTAAGATTCCCTTACAGATGTTCAGGATGTCCACTAGTACTAGCTCAATGCTTGAGCTACTCAGTGTTTTGTTTTGTTTTGTTTTGTTTTTTAACCTGCATTGTGTTAATGCTGCAGTATTAGAAGCAGCCACAGGGGGCGCCATCTCTCAGTCAGTCCTGGTGCCGCAGAGCATTATGGAGCAAGCAAGTGAGCCTCCTCACAGTAACAACAACCAGGCTGGAAATGAACCCCCTCCCTGCGTTGTGAGCGCAGCCGCAGGCTCCCACAGCAAACGACTAAAAGAGCTAGAAAATGCCGCCCTGCAGACCACTCTGATAGCACGGATGGAGACGGAACCCGGGGAGGCGGACGCCGGGAGCTGGACGGAGCAGCAGTCCGGGGAGGGCGAACGCTCGAACGGCTTGCCCTTCAACCAGCAGCCGGCCCCTCCGCGGCGCGGGCCGAGCGTCGGCGGAGAGGAGGGCGAGTCGAACGGAGGTGTCGCGAAGGAGCGGGTGGAGGAAGAGAGGACCCTGACGGACCATTTAAACAAACGGCTGCTCTCCTCGTTCCTGGAGAAGCTTAACGAAAGAGACTTGGCTTTGTCTGGTGTACGGCGGCTGGACTGCGATGTGGCCGACGAGGACTCCAACAGGGCCGCAGACGAGTGGTGATACCTAAAGCACACCAGCAGCGCCATGGAGGTGGCTCAGCGTTACAGGACCATCTGTGCTTGGAAGCACAATGTCATAGCAGCGAAGATAGACTTGCTTTTACCTGTGTGCCCTGTCGGTCTAGACATTTTGCAAGGCGAAGTGTCCTGAAATGATGATATGTAACATTTTGTACAGTGAGACTATCAAAGCGCAATAAACGACCATACCATAAACCGGTTTTGTTACTTATTAACTGCAAGTGGGAGTCTAAGGCCTTTTTAGGCTGGTGGCCATTAGGGATGCAAGTATGAGGAAGCCATGTGTGTGTTTTGAAGTTCCATGCAACCATCAGCAGGCGTCACCAGCAGCACACTGCAAACTATCAGCTAACAAACCATGTAATCTAATACAGTGGAATAAGAAGGGGAAAAGAGTGGAAAAGGGTATACCGGTAGGGTGAGCATTTCACTTGTTTCCAATGCACGCAACATACACTTGTTTTAAGGACAGCAACAACAAAAAATGATCTAGAGAAAAATTTTCATGTCACGGGATGGTTTTAAGTTGGGGGAGAAAAAAACTTAAATCACATAGCAAAGTGGATCTTTTTGTGTGTACCAGCAATAAATGTAGACTAAGGCAATAGGATAAAATTGTATGGATGCTACAGTGCTACCCAGCATTTGCCTATCTGTGTGATCGGTAGGTTTAATTTATTGGGGTGTATGGGGTTGGGGTATTAAGGCCATCAATAAATTTCAGCCTTTCAATCCTTTATAGTTTACAAGCTTGATTTTCTTTAATGTTGACGAAATAGTTTTGAAGTTTCTTTAATCTATACAGAAAGAAGAGAAACATGGCCACAATTACATGAACTATTGTCTGGATAGTCTGTTTCATTGCACAGGAGTTGTTGAAGTGAGAACAAATTGGAAAATGAAGGTGCGAGCCAGGCTACTTGTACACTTAACCTGAAGATTTGATTTTCTCCTGCCAAAAAGTATCTTGGAGAAAATTTGACAAGTGAATGAGGGAAGAAGGAAAAGGAAACAAAATCATATCCTGATCAAAGTCTGTGCCCATTACAGATGAAGCGGCCTGTCACAGACTTTCGTGCAAAAGCCAGTCAAAGAGCTTCACAATGACTGGCACATTAGGTGAAGTTGTGTATTTACTTATTGCACTGTGACAACTATAATGTTTCACAGTTGACAGTAACTGTAGCTGAATGTTATCAGAGCGGTGAAGCACATTTGCATAATGGAGGGTGTAGTGATGAAAAACACCTCCTGTTAGGTGACTGTGTCTTTAATAAAGCCTTTATAGACAGCTAGCAAGAGGGTGGCATCAAAATCAGGTCATTGGATTTCCAGGTCACAAAGGAAAAGAGGAGATAGTGAAGGAAAGTGTGGCATTTTAGGTGTATATGGGACACATCCTTCAATCAATGTCACCAGGGACCGTGCCCACCTAACACACTCCTCTTAGCAGACATGGAGTGTATCCCAGTTTCATACCACTGGCATAGCTTGAAATGCATCATCTTTGTTTATGAGAGCATCTTTGTATAGTGAATGAAATAGTGGTGCATACATTTCTCACATTGTCGAGGCCTTTGTGGCTGAGAGCACAGAGGTAAAAAAGGCTTGGGTTGAAGCATCTTCAGCATCTTTGAAGCACCTGTGTTAAGTTTGCAGTCTTACTGTCTCCCTATCGTTGCTGCTATCCTCCATATTTTGTTTTGACTCACCTGCTGAATGATGCATTACCAACGATTTGAACTCAGTGGGGGGAAAACATTTGAATTCTGATCTGACCATTGATACATCCATCGCACACACATATATGTGTGTGTAACATGCATACATACATATATATACATATATATGGTTTATTTGAAATGAACAGTTACAATATACATAGATAAGTTGAGAACAGTTGTCCAGTGTAACTATCATAGTGTTTATGGCTGATGCTAATTTGCAACACCCATCCCTTGAAAGGCTTTTATGAAAGTAAGATGTTATTACAGTAAAATATTAAAAGAGAAAGAAAACAGAAAATGAACTAAGTGCAGTAAGATGGAATAAAACATCCATTTAGTAATGACATAGCTACAGAAAATTAGAAATAGACATAACTGTGAGGATTAAAACATCTAGACCTACAAGTTTGCTGATGAATTAACCAGGACTACAGCTCTCTTTAAATTGAGGTTTGCAGCTGTTCTCAAGTGATCAGCTAATGAATGTTTCCTTTCATAGTAAAAGCTGTCTGAGCAAAAGATGATGTTGTACAATGAAACTTTACTGTCGCCATTTAAAGCTGCTCTGGTGGATCTGCTACAGGTGTTATGGGCACACTGCTCAGAGGAAAATCTGGTTCAGGCCACTTCAGTTTGTTGGCCTTCTGATTGTGATGGATCAGAGTGAAGTTCTGGTCACCTCTATGAGTGAAGGAGATCTCAGGAGACTGTGATGTCTTATGCAAATGATGTTTCTTGATTCTCAGCTGAGCAAGTGTGAACACTGTGCCACACCAATTCTGAGGGTTGCTAAGCGACATGCCTTATTTAAAGGAGATCTCTTTACCTAAATATGTTAGAGGTCAACAGCTCTGTGTTCATGAAAGGCATAAATCTGCCTGACCTTGTCTCCCTACGTCTGACATGCCCCAGACTGATGGCCTTGGTGGCATGGAGACAGTATGTCTTATCAGTGGTGGATCCACGTCTTCCTCTTCTAGCATGGCGATGTCATCGAATTGTCTTCATAAGGTTTTTTGTCAGTTGGATTCCAGGGACCCACATCTCCACATCGGCGACGTCAAAGCACCTAATGGTGCTTTTACACTAGTACCTACTCGGCTCTACTCAGCTCGACTTGGCTCGACTCTACTCACCTTGACGCGGTTTCAGTGGTTTTCCATTACAATTGAGTACCACCTCACCATGGGTGGAGTCGTCATAGCAAGGCGGCGCACCGTCCAGCTCCCTCTGGGTCTTCGGGCCGCCACCAAGCACAGAAAAGTCTCCACCTCTTCATTTAACCACGGTACCGGTTTGCTTCCCTTTTTTACGACTGATGATCAGTGCGCACAGTCACTGTTGCCGTTTTCTTTTAAAAATGCTGGGTTTGGTTTTCGTGAAAGAGTCGCTCTCATGTGTCACTCCCTGTCCAATCAGGGGTTTACGTCACATTTTCCGGTTCGACTCAGCTCAACTCAGCTCGCTTGGAACCCCGGCCAAGTAGGTCCTAAAATGGGACCTGCTACCAGGTACTGCCATGTAATGGAAAAGCTCTCAAACCGAGTAGAGTCGAACCGAGTCAAGCCGAGTAGGTACTTGTGGAAAAGCGCCATAACACTGCTCATTGTGTTAAAGGGCCCATGGTGTACACTTTTTCAGGGTTTTATTTTAACTGCTGATATCCCTAGCATGATGTATTTGTGGTTATGAGTACCTGTGGTCTGCTAAATATAGTTTTACAGCTCCTCTCTCTTGCCTTTATCCCGGAGCTCTGGCAGCACGGTTCGTTTAGCCAATCACAAGAGAGAATCAGCACCTCTCCACTGATTGGCTGACTCTTTTCTGAGTGACATATGGTTGGGCCAGTCACAGGCAAGTTAATGGCTATAATGTTATCAACGGTACTAATGAAAAACTTTACAACTTCTGAAAATGTTTCCATCTTGATGAGACAGAGACAAAAATCACTTAACGGTTGTGGAGTTGACGTTGGTCCAGACAATGTGGGGACAGCAGGATCCTTTACCAACAGTTTCTTTGTGAAACCGGCATTGTATTGTGTCAGGTTGATAAAAGAGTCGGCGCTAAAATGAGCCGAACAGACAAGCAAATCTGGACTAAAATCCTGCGGTGTGCAATGAAACATGAGTCTCCTTGCATCCGTCTGTGGTGCAACAACGTTTCTTCAACATGTTGCTAACCTGTTAGCTTGTTACCTGGGAAGCGAAGGTGGGCTGGCTAGTTTAAGTGGGCGGAGTCGCCTTATGTGTGACATCACAGAAAGGAGGAAGTGCTGTCTGCTCGTCTTAAATGGAGAGTTTCAAAAAACAGGCTGTGTGAATTTCTCCATTTATCACAGATTTAATGCAAGGGACAGTATTTATGTGGCCCCGAGACCTTCCCTATCACGACAAAACAACCAAAATTGCATTTTTCATGCCTTGGGGCCTTTAACTAACGTATTCAGTAAAGCAGTCAGAGCAGGTTAACTAGCTCTCCACACTGATCACACTAACATAGCTATTAGCCTCATCTGTCCTCTTGTGGTAAACAAACCCAGAGGAAAAGAGAGAGAGAGAGAGAGAGAGAGAGGGAGAGACAAGAAAGACTGCACTGAACTGACAAAATACGGACTAGAACACGACCTCTGTTAGTTTGTAAACGGTTTTGCAAATTTTGACAAAAGGCTCGTTACAAGATCAATGCGCCGCTGTCCTGCAGCTGGAGGCTGGATTGCTGGAGGGCCATTTCACATCATTAAGTATTACCAGTAGAAACTAAAAATATCCTCAGGGTCAGTTGTGAATGCGAATATGTGTTAAATTGACCCATTACTAAGGAAATTGCTTCCCAGACCATAAACAACATATTCAGAAAAGCTGCAACTTAAGCCAGATAACGATATAAATACTGAGAGACGATAACCAGAGTTTTTGACAACCACTCTAAAAATATTTTAATGCTGCTTTTTGGTAAGTTGGCTGTTAGCAATCAGGTTCATTAAGCTTGCTTGCTTACATTCTGTAAAATACTGTTATTACTAGAAAGCAAAACTTAGATGATCTACAGCCTATAATAATGTTATATCAATACACACGACTATGAAGCTTTCTCCTACGTTGACTATCACTTATGGATTGTTTTTGTAGACTCTTTAGTGATTTTTTAATTATTTTTTTTATAATTTCTGATTTTTTTTTTTTTTTTAAGCACACATCGTACATCTTCCCACAGTTCTGGTGGCTTCAACCTTAGTGACTCATCTATTATTGCATTATCCATCCAGGGTATGCTATCAGTGATCTAATGCACATTTAAACAAGCGAAAGATATTGTTAATAACATCTCTGAGTAGCTGTAAGTAAATCCATACATGCCAGCAATTCATCATCCATTTACTTCACATCTCACTCTTTCAGTCTACTTAACATGTGAACATTTCTGGCTGAAATTATATTCTATTTCTTTGCTTTGCTTTTTTGTCCCTTTTATGTTCTAATTTTGTTCCTACTTTCTTCTTTTTTTTTAACATATTACATCCTAGTGCTATTTCTATTGCAGTAATCCAGTGTTCCAATACTAATCAAAATAGTTTGTCTTACATGTAAAAAAAAAAAAAAAAAGTATAGGAATTTTTATTTTCAAGATTTAGATAATCAGCTATTACACCTAACCTGCTTTGTTTGCTTTGATGGTAGATCAGGCAGAGCTTGTTATCGTGGCTTACAAAGATGTAGCAGTGCGATGTCACCTTGTCAGTCTGAAGCCTCCGGGGAAACTGACACCTATACAACAACAGCTGGCTCCACATCAGCACTGATGAATGCCACCAATCATGATTAAAGCATGGCTGTCTGGGTGCATCAGCGGCTGGGAGGAAGAGACAGCAGAGGAGCACCGGGTTCAGTGATTTTCACATTGTTTAAAAGAAACTGACGCATGTGACACTGAGCTGAAATGAACTCCTTTACAGTGAGTCTAGATCAGTTTAACTAAGCTGACATGGGCTGGGGTCTCATAAAGGAACAGATCCCCCTTTCAAGTTTGGGCTACCAACAAACACACAGCAGGCTAGTCTCATCAACGTCATGAGCACAATATTAAAAATGTCCTCATGCACAGAGTATTGGAGAAATAAAGTTTCCCCCACCATGAAATGATTGTATGGGGACACAAAGCAATATTTTGACACTGACAGAGCATGTTGGAAAGTGCAGATATTGTGTGGAGGTTAGAGTGGCAGTTAGAGTGGAGGATATATTTACCTTCAACTCCAGTAAGATGGTTCAGTTTCCAATTTGTGTCAAGGCGTTTTCTGTGAGTGAAGTTTTTCTTATTAAACCATGAGCCAAGCTTTACCTTAACCTCAACCAAACTGTTAAGTTGTCTCACCTTAAAAGACCGTTCTATTTTTCAGCATCAGCCCTGTCACAATCACAGACAGCTCTCATTGAAAATGAATTGAAATGGAGGTGCAATGCAGACCACTGCAGACATTATATTATTTACAATAGCAATTTTAGAGGGTAGCCATGGTCACCCTTGTGGTCACCCCATATGTGATAGTTGGTTAAGTTCAGTCACTGAAACTCTGATGTCCAATTTTCAGTGAATGCAACTTCATTGTCTGAGTGCAAGTGAGAGCAGAGGGATGACGTGACAGCTACGCATAGCAGCAGTCAGTCGGCTGTGTGGGAAGCTCGGAGACAGTGGATAAATTATGTGATGACTTTTCTGCTTTCAGAAAGTACTTTCCAAAGTTTTTATTGCTGTTTGACAAGAAACTATCCAGTTTTCTCGGTATTTTCATCTTACAGTCAAAGTGTTTGATATTTATCTGCTCACTGTTGCTGTTGGGGAAGGAGGAGAGCAGCCTTTCACATCCCCCAAAAAGGAAGGCCCTTAGTCAGATTTTATTCCCATGAACAGTAAAAAACAAACAAGTTGAAAACAGCTTCATCTAAATTGAAAAATTGTTGTGAAAACCCGTTTTCTTGGCGCTCCCGGGAGAAACTGTCTGTCTTGCCAATCGGAAGGACACCTTAACGGCTGGGAGGCATCTCTTCCCGCCTCCTGTGGGATGCTTGTGGCACGTAACAAGCACCGCTGGGCTTCTGTTCGGTGCAAAGGGAAGGTGACTGAACTACTGAGAGGCTGTGTGAGTGGGCTGCTAATGGCCCCTGAACTAAAGTGAACTGAGCAATGCTGCAACAATGCTGAACTGGATATTTAGGGGACATTTAGGAGCTTGTAAATTAATTTAAACACTACTTTTAACTATTGTTTGTCTCTAGCCTTTTGTTTTTTTATGTTTGGGATAAATCTGGAATTTGACCCTTCTAAAGATTACTCATTTTTCTCCCTTTTGGCTTTGGATTTTGCGTGGTGGGTAGGTGGCGCACCTACCGTGCAAATTAGCTACTGGTAAGTTAAAAAAAAAAATGTCATTGCTGCATCTCTTTGTTTTTTTTCATACTTTGCTTGAACAGTGATGTGCCATATTTAAAGACTCCTCCAAGTTGGAGTTTCTGTAAGAGACTGTTGCATATAGCATGACCTCATCTTTCCAGTGGAAAAGAGGATTTATTTTTCAATTGTCCTTCTGTTTTGGCTGAGAGTGCCGGCTCTAGAGGAGGGCATGTTCATGTTCTCTCCAGAAAAAGCAATAAGTGTCCACAACTCACATGAAGTATAATCTTCTTTTCAGGCAGAAGGTAGCACTTAACCTGAATGAAAGGAAACCACTTGTGTGTTTCAGGACGTTTTCAAAGGAGACCTACCGTTCACAGACACTGACATGCAGACAGTGGCCGAGAGAGCAAAGTGAGTTCAATATTTTCACAATAAAATATGCACAAAACAGAGGAAAAAAAAAAGAAAAAAAAAAACTTTTGAAACTGTATTGAACTTATGAGAAAACATTTAAGTCCTTGTCTCAGAAACTGATGCAGGTAGCAGTGGTGAACTACTGCAACCATATTCTCAACTTTAATTTTGGCACTGTTTTAACACAGGCTATCAGGTTATTGTATAAAAATCTGTTCAGTGGTAAAAATGTCTGCCGGTTTGTGGAGAAAAGTAAAGACCTATCAGCCTGTCAGTTGCTCTGGTCTGTTGTTCTGACTGTGGAGGTCCAGGTTCCAACAGAATGATCCAGAAAACCAATGTCTTCACCACACACAGCCTCCCTAAGGTCACAACTGCATGGGAGCGATAGCTGGCTCCATCCTCTCACCTGTCAGACACACGCCAACACACACACACACACACAGTAGCGCTGTCACACACCGTGCACCGTTGCATCCATATCACCTCAGGCTACTGCCCAGTGTTGCTGTGGTGACACCATGGCAACAGAGGGACAGTGAGGATGAAGGCTGCCAGTAGAGAGTTTTCATCTCAAAAAGAAGGCAGCCGTCCTTTTTCCTCCCACTGACAATACTTTAGAATATGTGTACACACTCGGCATGAGCAACATATGAGGGGGAGACAGTGGAGAGTGCACCACAGGTGAGGGACGCTATAAGATCCCGATCAACTCAAAGTTTTCTCAGAGGAAAATGCAGCCCATATCACCAAAATCACAAAATGAGAAAGCCACACTGACAGCTCTCAGTCAGCTCTCAGACAGCTCTCACAGTCATGTATATAAAAACTGTATGTATATCTAAATATTTTGCACATATATTATTTAGTACAAATAATTATAAGCTATTGATATATTTTATTTACTACTTTACTATTGCGCTATTATCTAAATGTGTACTGTTACCATGTTTTTACTCATTATAATGTTGTTTTGTGTTATGTTTAAAGTGACCTACAGGAGCAAACTTGTGTGTACACAGTTATTAGGCCAATAAAACTGATTTTAATTCGGATTTATGGGCAAATTGAAACAGCAATTGATTCAATAATACATCGTGACACCAACTCCCAAAACTCTGAAAGTGAATATAACATTGTGTGACAGCTGGAAATGTGCTGGAAATGCTCCTGATGCTTCAAGAAGCTGTCACTTAGCTCTAGACCATAATTCATAATGGAGTGCAACTGAATTCAAATCTAATGTGTAAGTGGGCAAGTTCTAAATTTAGACACATAACATGATTCTGTGCACAACATAGCTTTGAACGTGAGTAACATAACATATACCAGTGAAAAACTTATATTCATTTTTTCAGGTAAGAAAAAAGAAAAAAAATGTGGTCACAGCCTCTGGCAGATGACCAAAAAGGTTTATTTGGGACATTGCATAAACAAATGAATTTCTGTCTTCTCCTTACAAGGAAAATTAGTCCTGTGGTTGTCTTACTGACCCTCACAGAGACATTTGTCCTCTGATATATTGAAGTTAATGCAAAGGCAACACAAAAACTTAATGTGAGTTAACGGGTTTATTTAGCTGTGACAGCATGACAAAGTATCTTGCCTGCGTGGCCATGATGGATAGTGTCTTTGTGCGGCCTTGCTCAGTTTTGTGCGCAATTGCACATTATTGCAATAAACAGCTATTGCTGAGGCTGAAAATACATTGCTGGTCTTGCAATATGTCTTTGATCATAAATATGTGTTATGATTGAATGTGTGCAACCCATTCATCACCATATTGGGGACTGGATTAGACTGTCTGGTCCAGCACTAGCTGTGTATAATTAAGTAGATGATTTTATGTTATATAAAGACTGCAAATAGCAAGTAGCCTTGTGGTCAGATCACAGGGACAGCAGTAAATCCTATAAGTAATTAATGTGTTTGTGATTTGTATTTTGTAATTTGTATTTTGCAACTATCTGTATTAAGCAGCTGCTATGTAGTAAGTGTGTCATTTTCTATCACATGTATTGGATGAGTTTCAAAATCAGTCAGACTGATTATTAATGTGACATATATTATTTGAATAATTAACACTCAGCACTTATTTCTTCTTTCAGTATTTACAGAATGCCAGTGTAAGCCCAGAAAACATAGTAGGATAGTTTAAATTCTTACCATAGAGGTATTTTGTATGTGTGTGTGTGTGTGTGTGTGTGTGTGTGTGTGTGTGTGTGTGCGCACGCATGTGTGTGTGTGTTGTGCCTCCTAAGGGACAGCAGACTATTACAGACGCTCCATGGGTCAGCAGCTCCCACTGACCCAAAGAGGCTGGTAATCAAGCAACTGTTTTCTCGATTACTGTTTTATAAGCCCAGCACCACAAACATTCATCTGACACTTTTTATTACTTTGCCCTAACAACATCACTTCCGTCTATACAGGGAGAATGACGTGAAATACAAAAACAGAGGAGCAGCGTTGTTTTTGCAAATTCATGCCACACAGTCATGCTTCCATGGCTTTGTGGTTGCATATTAAATAAACATCTTTAAAAAAGAGTCACTGATGCTCTGAGCACCATTTATAGGAGACTTGTATTATGTGGAGACCTCGTGTAACAAATTAACCACTAACCCCTGTAATTTGTAAAAGCCATTCAAAAGGCGAAATGGTTGAAAAAGTTTAAGGTTCATAAAGCAAATTTTAGTGTATTGTATGATGAATATACACTATATGGACAAAGTATTGGGCCACCTACACATTACACCTACAGGAGCTTTTATGACCCCTCACTCTAAATCCATAGGCATTAATATGGAGTTGGTCCCCCTTTGCAGCTATAAAAGCTTCCTCTCTTCTGGGAAGGCTTTCTCCAAGATGTTTGAGTGTGTCTGGGGGAATATTTGCCCGTTCATCCAGAAGAGCATCTGTGAGGTCAGACACTGATGTTGGACGAGAGGGCCTGGCTCGCAATCTTTGTTCCAGTTCATCCCAAAGATGTTGGATGGGGTTGAGGTCAGGGCTCTGTGCGGGCCAATCAAGTTCCTCCACACCAAACTCACCCAGCCATGCCTTTATGGAGCTTGCTTTGTGCACTGGGGCTCAGTCATGCTGGAACAGAAAAGGGCCTTCCCCGAACTGTTCCCACAAAGTTGGAAGCAGAGAATTGTCCAAAACGTCTTGGTAAGCTGAAGCATTAAGATTTCCCTTCACTGGAACTAAGGGCCCGAGGCCAACCCCAGAAAAACAAGCCCACAGCGTTATCCCTCCTCCACCAAACTTTACAGTTTGCACAGTGCAGTCAGACCGTCAGATAGAGAAGTGTGACTGGTCACTCTGCAGAACATCCAGAGTCCAGTGGCAGCATGCCTTTACACCGCTCCATCACACACTTGGCATTGTGCTTGGTGATGTACGGCTTGCGTGCAGCTGCTTGGCCATGGAAACCCATGCCATGAAGCTCCCGGCGTTACATTTTTGTGCTGATGTTAATGCCAGAGGAGGTTTGGAGCTCTCCAGTTACTGAGTCAGCAGAGCGTTGGCCACTTATATGCACTATGGGCTCTATCTTTCACACTGCGCTACCCGTTGCCACTACCCGCTACCCGTGAATTACGCATTTAGCAGCTTCCACTATCCCTAAATCTTGCGGCCACACTACCCGCTATACATTATGCCGACGCCTTTACTTGTACCTGGAGGTGTGCCCGTGGGCGTGTTTATGCGCTTTCCCTACAATTGCTATCTTGACCACACACGTTAGGGAAAGCGGATAGTGGGTCCTCAAACCACCCGCTATACCATTTGGGCTTTTACAAGAGCGCGCCCAGGCGGCTTCAATGCGCGTCCACTTGGACACATGTGGACGTGCACATGCGGCTCCACCTCCCCAATTAACTCGCCTATAAAAAGCCACCTTGCTTTAGCCTCAGTTGAACCCCGGAGAAAATGGCAGAGATTGTACTAAATTGCGGGTTTCGGTTTTCAGATTTGGGATAGCGCAGCCTGCTCTTAAAGGCAGTTGCACCTGGCACGCTGATTGGTTTAATTGGCGTAATGCCCAAACCACTCCTATGCATAATATAACGGGTAGCGCAGGTTTACGGATAAAGGCAGGTGTGCAAGATAGCAACTTTTGCGGGGAAACGCCTCTTACGCAATGCTAAACGCCTCTTACGCAATGCTAAATCCCCAAATAACGTGTTTAGGGACTCTGACGTAAGATAGGGCCCATGATGCTGTAGTGAAGCTGAAATCTGGAATTCTCTGAATTCCCTGTTTTACCTCCCTTCCTGGTATTGAGAAGTGTTTGACATGACTACAGCAAAAAAGGTGTGGCAGCCAGTGTTGCTTGGATGCTGTCCACTCACCCATAAATAGTCAGGATGGCCAAAGTTATTATCAGAGTGAACTCTTTGGATAGGTTAGTATGCCAACGACCTAGAGGCTCTCAACTACCCAGCCCACACTTGTCTTACCTGGTCAATAATTTCAATAGTCATCCAGGGAGAGCATCTCCTGCCATGGTGATCCTGCCAGTTGGTATTGCATGACCAAACCCTACAACCCAGATGAGTAAAATAACTATGTATTATTCAAAACAATTCCTGGATTACTGATTTAACTCACAATTATGGCAATGTGTTATTCTGGATCAACACCCATCATTTCTTCTTTCTTTATATTCCCATGTATATACTCCCTTAGATTCAGAACTCACAAGGTTTTCAGTGCACTTTTGATTTAATCCACTGCAATCCATTTGCTAATGATAATGTATCCTTTCTCATTTCATTGTTAATAGATTTAATCAAATTTGCTCTCCTTTTTTCACTGAACATTGATCACATTAGAGGTCGACCGATAGTGGATTTTTAAAGGCCGATATAATAACGATAGTTTGGAGCAGGAAAAAGCCGATAGCCGATTAATCGGCCGATTAATCCACCACCACGCGAAAAAAATCAACACTGTTGGAAATGAACATCATGAATGATCTTTGACTTTATTAGCAACTGTTTTACTGAACAGCTAAGTCAAAGTAATAAATATCCAAATATTTAAAATCTCGAAGTGAAATCAAACTCAAAGTGATAACTTTATTATGGGGGAAAATTAAGATGTGCAGGGATATTAGTGCCTGCCGAGCGGGTTAAGATTTACTACAGTATATCTTATGTATATATGTTTACTACACTGTCTGACGCAGGCTGGAAAACGTGCACTTTTATTTACAGTTAAAAACATTTTGCTGTGTGTTTCAGCTTCTGTTAA
>OMLB01026643.1:0-25677 GCA_900302555.1 Myripristis jacobus | reverse complement strand
ATGCTATATATATAAGATATATAATAAAAAAAGATGATCTTGTGCCAGTGCTCCCAAGCAGTAGGATCATGACCAACAAGACAAGAGTCATATGGGCTGTATTAGTCCAGTCATTTTAGGCCAATATTGGGGTTAGGGTTAGAGAAGCAAACTCAGCTGATTTTGTATCCTCGGTATGCCCTGAGTGAGGGAAAAAAAAGTCTCAAGGAATCCTACTGGTGTAAAGTTTTGAAAATTACCTATATATGACCATATAATACCAAAAAAAATGCCCTTTTTAACACACAGGTGAATGGGGTTCAAAATTTTACTTTCAGATATCACTATAAAAATTCACAAGTTGATTACTCACACAAAGACGAAAAAAAAGTCAATTAGAAGTTCTTTGAATTATTCTGTTTACACATGCACATCACACATTATCTGATTTGATATGCGCTAATTGGAATAAATGCCAGAACAGATATTTAAACAGAGAATTAAAAGGTTAAAATGACTGGACTATATTTTAATGATATATTTTAACGATCCAAGTGCACTTCTCAAGAGAAAGGCATAGATACATTTAGGGTGTGTCCAAGTCCACAGTTGCTATTTTAATGGCAGAAAAAAAGGATCATCGTGACAGGCGGATGGTTCAAAAGGGTTGTAGTTAATCTCTTAATTAATGTGTTTTGAGCGTACCATGCAATAAACCAATCAGAGTACCAGCTTCCATTCCTTTTAAAAGGATTGGAAGTTGGTACTCCCATTATAATAGCAATCCACCAAGGTGCAAGCTGCTATTATAATGGTACATTTTCCAGGTAAGAGGGAACATTCTCTGCTGAGGAAACAGCTCTGCTCAATCACAAAGTGAAAGCACACAAGCAGACCATCTACAGCGACAGCAGGACTCCACCAAAGCTCCCCAAGGTGAAGCAGACGTCCCTGTGTGCATAGCAAGCAGAGGATATGCATGTTGTGCACCCAGCTCTGTAGGCACGCATTACCATCTCGATTATATGCCAGTAAAATAACAATGAAAAGTGTGTCACTGGCCTCAGACCTGGTTTTTGCTTGATCATGTGAAACCGCCTCAAGATAGCAGTGTACTCAGAATGCGCCTGACTACACCTTATTTTATGACACACCCATGAAGGTTCAGATAGGCACAAATGATTTCGCTTTTTACCCAACATGGGTGCTGGTTGGGAAAATGACAACTGCGCTGGTTGGAAACAAGCAAAGACACAGCTGTTGGGCTAGGTGTAACTTAGGGCCCTATATCTTTGAATGGGGAGCAGTCTATGGGTCTGTCTCAATCGAAGGGCTAGATGACTACTGGGTCGCAGCCTACGGTCCCTACGTAGGCGGCGTCCAACGTAGGTGTCGATGTCAGGTTTACCGGAACTAAAGGTTTAGTGAATTGGGACGGTGTAGCCTGCGGAGGATTCCTTCATCATTATTATTGAGGCTTCCCGAAGCGCATCAGAGTGATGCAGCATAAAATGCCGAAGTAGGTTTCGGAGGTGTGTCAGTGAACACCTGTGCATGAAAAAAACGATAAGCAGCTTCAACGCTCTCAAGATGGACAACATTGTGTTGAAAAGAAATTAAGATAATTGTTACACCTCACAAATTGCAACAGACTATCCCAGTTAAAGTAATTGTACACATGGCTACATTGTAACGTACCTGATGCGCTGATGGTTGCTATGGAAACATCATGCATAATGCCTATCTAACTCATCTAACTAGACTTGCATTTACAGGTGTTGTTCAGATACAATTAACAGCTAAACCGAATCTATGATGGTAATTATAGGCATGAAAACTTATCAAAACGTCATGATATATAAATATTAAGACGGTCTAAAACATGCTTAATAATTCCAGCAATGGTGGCTGATCCAGAAATTCAACTGGACCCAAACGTACCCTGGGAAGTAGGCTGTAATGTCGGCCGCAAAGCATCGTGGAGGTGTATCCTGCAAATTAGTCAAAAATAGGCTGGATCTATCAGCTGCATTTGCAGGACCCCGCGCGGTAAAATTGAATTGGGACAGCACTTGTCGCGCCGCCGTGATGTAAGCAGCCTACAAATACGACCTGGGTAGCATACAACCTTTGAATTGGGACAGACCCTCTATCTAGTGTTCCGTCATTTTCTTTCCATATTTAAGGGCTCGGTCAAATTGTTAACAAGACCAAGTTGACTTTTTTTAAATGAAAAACAATAAACAATACTTGCACGCACACTTTATCCGCTGTCATTGCCACGGTAACTGTAAACATATCATAAAGGTCAAGCATGTACTCCAACCATAGAGTTTTACAAAGGCATGCAGTTATGTTTTTACCTGTATTAATCCAGTGGTGTCGAGCAGTCTTGTCTGGGCTTTTTTGAGGTACAGCATTGTCATCCATCCACCATTGGATCAGTTGCAAATGTCAAAGTTGTGCAGCTATGCAAATTCTCAAAGTGTGCTTGGCTGACAGTTTGTCTTATGCTGAAGTGCAGCGATCTTTAGTGTTTCAAACTTTCCCATTGTAAACCACAAAGTGCGTCATCTCTTTTATAGCCCTTACCATCTCTGTTTTTAACTTTGCTAATTTAGCAAAGTAAGGGGAGAAATGACGTGGAACAAGGTAAAAAGCATGGCTCAGTATAACAATGCTCTGCCGTCATGGTGTGAGCCTTAGTCTGGTGAGCTGCCGGCACAACCCTCAGAGCACATTTTGCATGTACTGTATTCTAGGTGGCTGGGGAAATGACTGCAGAATGGTGATCATACAGGCGTGTTTTTCAGTCAATTTCACTTGCATTTAAATGTTAAGTAGTGGCAGTGGAGCTCATGAACAGCCATTGCTCAAAATAGGATTCAGCCTATTTTCCCCCAAACTGTCGCTGCAGCTCAGGCTATTTTCCCCCAAACTGTCACTACAGCTCAAGACTGATGGCAATGGAATTATTCTACCTTACAAAAGGCCGTGTGTTTCGCCCCTCAAAGGAGATTTTGTAGCCTTTCAGAAACACTTCTACCATGACTAGATCTGTTTATATCCCAAATGACTGAAGAAGTGATTGAAGAGGGGAATGGGTACTCTCTTTTTAAATTCATTTTCCACAGGTTCCTTGGGAAGCAAATGGAAAGAAGATTGTAGAGTCTTATTATAGTCTTATAGACTTGTTTAAGGTTAACAGCATGTCAGATTCAATACCTGTGATGTGATATCAGTTCAACCATAAGCAAATGGCTGTTTTCACCTTTTCTCGTTGCATGTCAAAATAAACTTGTGGCTTCATTACAGAAGTCCTCCAACGTGAATGTATCCTGCATTTGTGCTGCTAATTTCAAAGCAATTCTCAGCTAATGTGGCCTATTCTTTGTAGGATGCATCACAGTAAGAGCAAATGGCTGCACTGTAAAGCAAATCTAATGCCTCTGAAGTAACTGCCTGCAAGATTAACTCTTGCGACTTCTGATTCAGGTAAGAGAAGTTGTGATTACCCAAGCCATTACTCTTGGGCATGGAGCAATACTGGAGTGGCAATTCAATGTGTGAGGCAATATATGGAGAAATAAATGACACCTTGACCATGGTAGCATCTATAGCCTATGTCTTTAAGCGCCAAGGGAAATGATTTCAAGGGAGATTGCGCTCTGTTTATAAATGCAGTCCCTCTGGTTTGTGACAAAGCTGCACTGCAGAGAAGATTGTATACCCTTTTATTCGGAAAAAGGTCAAGCAGTATCAGTCCTAATATCTGGTATCTCCCATTGAGGCAAGTTGGGCTTGCCTTGAGCTATAATGACCTGAGAGGCGTTTCTGCCTTTTGCAAGAATAAAGTAATGGAATCATCTTACTTTCGACCTCTACATCAAAAGAATTGGATGCATCAGCGAGATCCAAATGTTCTGTGAGGCAGATTTATTTTACATCAAAATAATTCTGCTCACACTGAAGAACCCTAAAAGGATCATTTTCATTTCATGCATGATATTCAGGTGGCTGTTTGGCCTGAGAGTTGGTGAGGAACCACCACTCTTTTTAGAGGCACTCACATATTTACATGCATTTTATATTACTTACATTGCTGGCATGCACTTACCTCCCACCATTAAACATCTCAAAAGTACATTTTGAGACTCATCTAATTACAAATTACATAAATGCATGATACATTTTTACAAGCTGAATATTTTTTTACTTTAATAAGCTTTTTTGCCAGTAATGTTTTCATTATTTTCTTTGGTTTTGTGGTTTTTACTTTTGACACTGTGAAACTAATGTTCAAGGCCTTGTTGGTTTCACATAAACTTACTTACTTTTTCTCTCTACATGGTCAATGGTTTTTGCACAGGAATGAATGAACATATATTAAAAGCAATAGAATCTGTATTCTCCTTAAGATACATTTACAAAACATGGAAAATAACATCCATTATAAGAAGGTAAATCTTACTCCTCTGATAAATAACTACACTGCCCTGACTGCTACAGCCTCAAGACCCATCTACCTGCTCTGGACATTTGCCTTTTCTATTTGCAATCCCCTCATTTTTTCCATTTGAACCCTGGACCAAAAACGTGTTTGTATTCTGCTGTGGGTATCTATACCTTTTCAGCCTTGGGGGAAATCAGAGAGTGGGAACTTCATTCCAAGACTGCAATTATGTTCCTCCACTCGCAATGGATGGGGGAAATAAAAAGGATGAAGGGGGGAAACGATAAAACAGAGGCGGAATGCAAGGGCAGATATTCCAATTCCTTGCTGGGGGGGACAAGAGACACAAACATTTCCCTTAAGCAATTCTTGGGGGGGACACCAATGCAAATATACTTGCACACACAAACACGCACACACACACACACATGTACACAGAGAGAGAGATAACATGAAGGTTATTTACAGTAATAGTGAAGAAGTAACACCTAACAACTGAGCTAAGCTAATATTTGCCTAAGATACAGTTTGTATCTTATATATATGTATATTTTCCGTGCATGAATACAGTACACTTCCCCCGCTCTGGCATGATTGGGTGTGCTCCAGCACACCCGTACCCACGGTACGGGCATTCATGCACGTGCACATGCACGGTCACGCACGCAGCGCGCGAACATGGATACAACGTAAATCATGCCACTTTCCTCCTGCCTCTGCAAAATCAACCATGTTGTCTGTGTCGCTGTCCGTTCTGCTGCTGCAACCGTGTACAAACAAAAGTTGATTTATGATGAAAGGTATATATGGCAGTCTGTGTGCGCCGTGTACCTGTCAGATCCAGCAGACCTGACCGAGGCACCGGCCGGCATCAGGTGGGCCAGCCGGTGTGCGCCGCCACCCGGTTGAATGCAGCAGCCAGCAGGAGCATGCTGCTCCAGCTGTCAGTTGGGCGCTTTCTGAAGTTACCTCTTAAACTGTCAAGGTAAATACGCATCCCTTAACCCCTTAACCTGTGTCTGATTAAAAGAAACAAAAATGTATTTTAAAAGGAAGACATGATGAATGTATTTGAACTATATTGATTTATGATGACCTCGGACCATGCCTGTTGTCGTATTTCAACGTGATGACGTGCATACCGGGGGCAGTTGCGCTTGGGCGCGTTTGGGCGCAGGCCAGCCGGGGACTAGGGAGAAGGGCATTTTTGCTTTAGTACGATATGGAACAAATGGCCCTGAGTGCAATGTGAGACTAAAAAATGCCCACAGCCAGAGAAGGGCTTTTTGTGGTCCAAAAACTGGTCGAGTCAACGAGATTGACAGGAGGGTGTGCAATTTTGTTGCCACAGAGCTCAACATACCCCACACTGAGTTTAAAGCTAGCATGGGCTGGTGTCGGAGAATGTCTATATAAAAAGTATTTTTCCAAAAAAGGGGTCTTGAAAAAGAGGGGTCGTCTTAAAATCTGGGTCGCCTTTTATTCGGGTCAATATGGCACATCGCATTTTAACATTATCTTTACAGTAGTTTTTAAAAAAAATGTTTTTACTGTTTTTCTGTTGAAAGTTATGTATAAAATTACATCATGACAGCCATTTCACAACCAGTAAGAAAATACAAATGTACTTATAAATCTATTTATGTGAAGTAACTCTTAAAAATTAGAGAATTATTTCTGCTGCCATCTGTAAAGCAGAGTATTTTGGTATTAAACAATGTATTCAGAATCAGAAAAAAAACATCTTACACTTGTAACAAAACAAACCACTTGAAAATTGGTCAGGAATTGAGGGAGTTATAATTTTAAGTCCATAACTGCATGTTTCTCCGCAACCGCCAGATAACGAAGCGTCAAAATGCAGTCAGTAAACGAGTTTTATTCTACAGACGGGAACGCGTGAGGAAACATCCATTTTTTTAAGTTCTATCTTTGCAGAGTGACGATTTACTAGAGGAGGGCAGGCCAGTGGACCAAACCACTTAACAACACATTGTTTTCCATCAATAATTAACACAAGTTCTTCCAAAATATATTGTCTGATTTAGAATTATATAGTTGTGTGTTTGCAATATCTGTTCCGCCATAGGATTTCCGCCTATGGTGGAAATCCTATGGTGGAATGGTGAGATGGTCAGAAATGGAGGAAACAGGTGAAACAGGAGATCAGGAGGAGTGGAAGGTGAATGAAGAAAGTCTAAGGGTATAGACAGGGGAAGGTGAGAAAGAAAGAAAGAAAGAAAGAACAACAGTTGCAGGGGCACCTGTCAGAAAGTATAAGCAATGAATGAGCGGAGGGCAAGCAGAAGATATGGAATAGACACAAAGGGAGGGAGGGATGATAGAGGGATGAGAGAAGAGGAGAGAGCATGGAGGGATGAGACAGAGGCAGAGCTTAAGGAGACACCTTGCAGGTAATTGAACAGGAACCGAGCAACTGCAGTGCGCTCAGGAGATGCGGGTTCATTTTCCATTATCCGCTCTTTTGCTGCCTCACTGAGAACTGCCACCATGGATTTTCAATCGGACATGTCAGTTATACTTAAACTGTATACCCTATATGCTGTTCATAGATACAGTGCAAAGCGCATCTCCGTAGTTGTTTTACATGTTAAATGCGACTCTTGATGTATCTATCTATCTATCTGTCTATCTGTCTATCTAATTTGAACTAAGTGATTGATTTGATCGCTAACATTACTTAAAATCTATGACACAGCAGTTCAACACAACACTGTACTTGACCTTTTAAAAATGAAGGTATGTTGCATGTACAGAGTAAGGTGTGTCTATCTCAGGGAAGAGGGTGTCATCTTTCCTATTGATTTCAGATGTAATCCTTATTACTCCTGCAGAGCCACATTCTATGTCTCTCTCTGGGATCAATAATATAATTGAGTGCTGAAATATAACGGCATTCACCTTTATGCAGTTCAAGGTCAGTACTTTTTTTTTTTTACCTAAAGATGGACCCTGATGCAGAACTCAAAGCAGGGCAGGGATTGGTTTCCGTTCTTGTCATTCAGTTTAGAGCACTGATTTACGTCAGCATTCAAATAGCGAGAGACATGCCATTGTTAAACTGTTGATGACACCTTGGAGTACCTTGCATTATTGAGAGTATTACTCAAAATGAATGCACATTTACAATAGATCTTGTTGCTTACCATACCCAACCCTGACATGTATAGCTTTACTGAAGACATAAAGAAGACTTAAGAGATAGATAAAGAGAAGCGGGAAAAGATTTTTCCATTGCCACAGACTGAAAGCTTTGGCTCCGTTCACCTCGGAAAACAGCGTCCTCTTCCTGTTTTGTGCCGTAAAGCAATCCCCCACAGATTTCCCACCAAATCCAAACCAGTGGTGTACAATTTGCAGTGCGGTGTAGAGGCAAGCAGAAGCTGACAATATTCTCAGTCGTTGTCTTGTTTTTTTTTTGCCAATGCCCCAGTATGGTATATGGTAGAAATATATTGACGTTAAAATGCTGCAGATAGCCCTTTCATTTCCTTCCCCTTTCCTTTTATTTCCACAGGTACCAAGAGCTAAGATACTGTATAAACTTTTTTCCCTTTCTTTCTCTTTTTTCTCTTCCTCATATTGATTTGAGATTGAATCCTCAGTGTTTGCAAGCTAATTAACCATAACTGGAACAATTACAGTAAGCCCTGAGCAGCAGGACTATTGAGTTGCTGGTTTGGTAATAGCTCTGTATAAATGTAATCCAATATTTGCTGTGTGAATATTAAACCATATACAGGTCACAATGGGTCTGAGTGCTGCTGCATAAAAAAATAAAAAAAAATCCAGGTTTACCATTGCTTATGTGTTCAGATGCATTAACACTTATGCATACACACATAGATGCAGATGACACACACACCCACACACACCCACACACACACACACATACATTGTGGCCTGCTGTTGCGCAGGAATGGGATTCTGCTTTGTCTCTTTCTCTCTATTGTCTCCTTCTGTGTACCTCACTCTCTCACACACACGCACACACACACACTCACAGCTCAGCTCGGCTTGGATATAAAGCAGCAGCTTGTTGCTGTGGTAATAACATAACCAGGCCACATTGCTTTCTAGAGCAAGGAGAAATATCACTGACATATACAGTGTGTGCATGCCTTTGTGCATAATTTGTGCCTGTCTGTATGCGTGTGACCGTCAGTGTGTGGTGTTCTCTACTTGTCCGTTCGTCTCTGTGTAAGTGTGTATTTGTCTGTGTGCATGTGTGTATGCAACTCTGTATCATACAGTGCACTCTCCATGCAAATCCCAGGAAAAAGGCCAAGTATTGCTTGAGTGGCTGGCTGGCAGTAAAATGTTGGATTTCATTTACCGAGCTGTCAACATGTCAGTCATACCAGCAGGATTTGTTGGACTTAACTTGGCGACAGGTCACTTAATCAGTCAGTCAGTTAGCCAGGCAGGAAGCATGTATTTTATATTTTCAATGACGCTGCTTTCACATGAGGACCCTGTATCTCCAAAGTGTACGCTTTTCAGCAGCTAAAGAAGGACTTCTTGTTTTGCCAATTGAACATTTTTAATTTTAAGCAGCTTTATAATAAGTGTGAGGATTATAAAACTTACCCAGAACATTGACGGCTTTATAAGTTTTCCATTCAAGTGAGGAAACAGGGTAAAAAAAAATGAATTGCAAGGTTTCTCCAGATCATTATTAATATATTCATACACTGTGGCTCTGAGCCAACAAGTTACTGCTACTCTACAATCCATTTCAAATGCACCACGGCTTTGTTAGTAATCTCAGGGCACTTGACAATGCAATTTGAAACAGCATGGCTTTGCAATAATCTTTAATAAGGCACTTAAGTTTGAGTTGTCAACAGAACAAAATAGTGAGTTTTACAAAGGAGGATGAAAAAAATGAAAAAGGTAAAATGTTGTGCGGTGCGGTGTTCATTAAAATCAGGACCGGGACCAAAACATGAGTCATAGGGAGGATGAGCGAAGTCCACCTGATTTATTTTGGGGAAACTGTCTTCAGATATTCCACAGCTTTAAGTAGATTAAAGAAAGTATTGTACACTGATAGTTTAGAAGCCTGAAAATGTGGCTTTTGTTAGATAAGAAGTGTACCAAGTGGGTGTTTCAGCAACTGCCAGTCACTTATCACACAGTTGTTCACAATAGAGCGACGCATCAATCAAGTCTTTTGCAGTGTGTAACCCATACAGGGTGATCGTGTGATAATACCTACTCAGTTTGTTCTCTTTGGGTCAAGCCATGTGCAAAAATGTACTTTTGTTGCCTTTGTTTAGCTTCACACTGCCCAATTACAAGCCATCCTTGGCCTGTTAACAAATGTCCCACGGACCCAGAGGAAGCTTGTTGTTGAACAGAGTTTTGTAACCTCGGTATCGTCATCCTGCCAGGTTAGAGATTTTGACTGTGGGAGTCAAAACAAATCCGATTCCAGTCCCTGTAACTTTCGACAAGCATGATGGACTTTGTGCGATTCTCTTCTTGGCTCAGGCATCCAAGAGACATGTCACCTCATCTTCATTCAAGTTTGCTCTCAGTTCATTTTGTTATGCTACGCTTTCCAAGCATTCTCACCCACAGGCTATCAGATGTCTACATCCATCTCCTTGTACCCATAACAACTTGCATTCTGGGGTAATTTCCTGTCATTCCTGGGATTGCATTCCCACTCCTAACAAACCACAGAGTAGTTCTCTTGGAAGAAGACCGACACTTGCGCTTTCAGGTGTGCTTGTGTGGTTATTTGCTGCCACCTGAGTTTAAATTCCATTGTTCTTAGTGCCTGAATTAAAGGAGTACACTGCAGAGGTCAAATAAACACCTCCAAATGTACTTGGTACAAACATGCCCTAAAGGCGACCATACCTAAATATATTTAGATGCCTGCTAACATCTGAAAACACTCACTGAATCAAAATTCAGCCAATGTGACTCAAACTTCAAGAGGCATTTGAGCTGCAATTGGTGACTGAACAAAATGATAACATAACAGAAAAAAGCTGGTTTTCATGCGCTGAACGTACACTCCCTGAAAGGATATTGTAGAGAGGACCTCAACAAGGATTTTATTCAACAGCATCTCTTTATTTCTGTCCCTCGTAATCTCCATCCCAAGAGGCTTGTTCCAAAACCAGATAAGACAGGGGAGGGAAGAAACAAACGCTGCTTACATTGTAAGCACCAGAGGGGGGGCACCTAATCGCTGTTGTTGGACGAAAGCCACCCGTGTAGAAAAAGTGTTTGACAAAAAATACTCCTACATTTGTGCCTTGCTCCCCATCAATTTAAGGTTACAGGTTTGAAAGAGTCAAGAAACTCATTGTGCACACATGAATGACCAAAAAGACCAAAGCTCCGCGTGTGTTATGTATTGTCGCCTTGACTGCAGTTATTAGAATCTAGTGTACTATTGTTGATGCCACCGCCACAAAGGGAACTGTAAACATGGATTAATGATATTGATTTTACAGCACTGCTTAATGAAGCCACCCATACTTCTTTCCATTTACAGTGGCAGTCCTTGTAGAAATAGATCCATCATGAATTTATCCTCCGTTGGCACTAGTAGTATAGTAGTAACCACAGCAGGAGCTTCGCATTTTGCATCCGAGTAGGTGATTACATTTATTGTGTACTAAAAAAAAGACTGTTTGTTGAGCTTTACAACAGCCGCAAAGGGGGGGAAAAAAAACTAGTGATAAACAACTGAAGCAACAGCATAGTGGTAGTTCACTGTTGCATGCACTGAATGTGCCAACCACAGTGGCTGTCTGTGGAGATTGCATTCCTTATGCTGATTAATGTACAGGCATAAACAGAATTGCCACAAGGACCTATGACACGGATTTACAGCACTGGTGTTTACAGCATCCTGAGTGAATCAGCTCATCTTTCTCTGCCTTTACGGCCACAGTAGAAAATATCACCATCATCATACATCCATCATGGATTGGCACTGAAGTGGCCGCTGCAGCCTACTCTTTCTCAAATATAGAAAGAGTAACTGAGAGGGCATTTTATAAAAACAAAACTTCAGGTCCTTCAATCAGGAATACGCAACAGCAGTGCAGCAATAGGTCTCTGCTGTGCACACTTTGTCTCCTTTGGTTGCAAATCTGTGTGTGTCCATTGCATTTCTGTTCCAGTGAAACCCATACCTATAACCATCATAACAATGTTTTACTCTGCAGCATTGCTTGAATAAGACATGAACGACTCTGCATTCGGTCAATTGACAAAGTAGGTTATTTACCAACTGCAGCAAAGTGATATTTTTACATCTACTTGGTCGCAAGGCTGTTTATTTTAAGTCCTGATAAGAGTGTTTTTCCCATAAATTTCCCCTTAAGTAGGTCCAAAGTTAGAAAATTGCACAGCAGTGTCACATACATATTCTGTGTCTGCTGGTTGCAACACCTCATTGATGCTACATTATGCTTAACCCAAGATGCCATTGTTTTATGACTGTGATATTACATCAAACAGAAAGTATGTAAATATAAGGTGCATCATTTTATACACATTTCCCTGTAATTCAGCAGGACATATTTGGTATCTCTGGAAACACTGGTCTCTCCACTAGAATTTAAAATAAAGTTCTGTGGGTTTGAACAAAGCTCAGCTGTGTAGCATGCATTTGTAATGACAAACCTACTGCCGGGACCAGCAGGGATGAAGAGTTAAAGAGTCTGAGCACCAGGATAAGACAAAATGTGTTTAATTCATGGCCTGGGCTGAGCAAAAATTAAAGAATTCTTGTGTTAGAAGAGAAAGATAGTTCAATATGTATAAACACAGGATGCCAAAAAAATATACAGAATGTGTGTCTGCATGTACAGAGATACAGAAACAAAGGCACAAAAAGTATGCACGCATGCACACACACACACACACACACATAAGTACATAACAGAAGGGGATAGACTTGCTTTGGTTAGCTTGCTCTGCACAAACAAGAGTATTTGACAGATTGTGGTAGAGAAACCGTCTCTGTTGATTTCATGTGAAGAAGAGGGAAAGAGGCTGTCATACAGTGTATCTAGGAGGAGAGGGAGGGAAAGGAGGAGGGTATGAGAAAGAGAGAGGCGGACATGAAGTCTTTCAAAGAAAAAGAGGGAGAAGCAGGGACAGCTTAGAAAAGTGGAAATGTTTAGACTACAATGATCCGTCAGATGTGTTTGCTTAGCTACCCTTCAAACTAATTTCCTCATTCCCTCCTGTCTACTTTCTGCGTCCCGTCTGTCTCCTCTACATATCAGTACATATCTCTTATTTAGCTTTTTCCTCTCTCTCCACCTCTTGAAATTTGTCATCTCCCTCCCGTCATTCTACCACAACGCAAACCAGGGAAACCAGTCAGTGGAAGGGAAATAAATCTGATGTTCACCATGCTTAACAAAGCCTCAGGCTCTCTCATTAGCAAAAAGTTGGTCACACCGATTGTCAGCGACTAATTCTTTTGTATTATTGCTTTAAAGCGATAATTAGAGGTTTTTCACAGTCCAATAGCACAAAATGGACATATAGTATGTGGGGGGATTGACATGGTTGCTGATTAATACCTCAACAATTTCTTTGTCAAGTGTCGAGCTTTCACAGCTCTGTGTCTGGCCAATACTCTGTTTGGAATTATAAATTCCCAACCTACTTATAATTTTGCCTGCTTAGTTTCGGAGGATGGTACTATGCTGTAATACGTTTTAGCCACAAAGGCTAAAAAGCCTCAGTTTCAAGCCAAAAAAAAAGCAATTGTAAAAGCTGTGTTATTATTTCAGTATTTAGTGCAGTGATGTATTGCATCTTCATTGGATGTTTCTGTTGGATCTCCGCTCTAATTAGCCGGCTTAGTCCTCTCTATTGAGAAAATGTGACTTTATTGTTTGGGTCAGTTATAGGCCACCCTAACTCAAGTGGACAGGAGGGGTGGGGGAGCTGTGTCAGAGACTTGTATAGGAGACAAATTCTATTGATGCTGCTACAATTCTTACTAGCCACCAATAGAGGTTGATAAAGGTCATAGATTAATTAATGCCCCTTTAAGTCCTGCCTATCACTGCAACGCCCTTGGTGCTACAGCTAGTATGCAGCAGGCTCTAATCAGACAGCAGCTCAGTGATGTTGTTGCTAGAGGTCAGACCATAGTTAATCTCTGTCTTACTGCTTCTTTTCCTCCCCCTCTCTGCTGTTCCACTGTCATTTATGTCTTTTTATTCCACCCGCCCTCCCTTCCACTGCTACTTTTTCAATCTTTCATTTCTCTCTCCCTTCTCTACAGTATCCAAAATCCTTCCTCACCCTCCATCCCAGCAGCCCCGGTCTTTGACTTCATATTTCAACCCGTTCCTCTTTCTTGAAACGGCATCGCTTCGCTCTTGCATTCATTCACAGTCGCCAGTGCATTTCGATACATTTGCATATAGAAAGTCCCTGTGTTTAAATCTGCGCTATTAGGACTGTGGAGGATGAATCCACTGGAAAATGTGAATGCCCCTCAGACAGGCCAGTCTAGACCAGGAAATGTCACTCAGTCCTCAAGTTGACTCATGCAACTGAGTCGGCTGCTTCTGTGTAAATCAGGTCAGAGACAAATCAAAATCTTTCAGTTCACAATAATTTATTATGAGCAAATTCTGAAGCATACCATGTCAGAATAATGGTTTATTAGCAATTATGGGAAACACTTAAAATGGTAAGTGAGTGCACATGGGAAAAATCACTTCCACTGATTCTATATGAAGACATGCATTCTAAAATTCTTGTTGTAACATATTGTCAATTTGACCAAGCACCTCTCAAATAAGATTTATGTTCAATTATCCAAAGATGAGAGCCGACCACCATTCTCTGTTTTGATATCCTGATAATTAGGTTCATCTTTTCAAATTGAGCCAGACTAAATGCAAATGAGGAACAGTTTTGTCTGTCAAAGGTATTCTCACTACTTTGATGAGTAAAGGTAGAAAGGTTGACTCTATTTAGATGGAAATATTCCCTCTACTTTGATTTCATCTAGTTAAGGATGACAAGAATATTAGACATCAGTGCTATTTAAACTGACTGATCCGGATTCTGAATGGAGCAATACACCACGGGAGACATAGATAAAATACCAATTTTACTTTTGAAAGAAGTAAGAAGTAATGAATAGTACATCACTTTTTGTGTCTGCTTTTCCAGGGGAGCCAGGAAAAGTGATTCTGCATCCAAGTGGAGAAAACTTTGGTATTAGGTTGTATACCGATCTGCATTATGAGTCCACATAGTGGTGAAACATCCTCATTAGTTGCTGCATGCTCGCTTGGACTGCTAATCCATTCGCTTCCATAACAGCAAAGCACTTCCCAAAATAGCACTTTTAGTACATAAAAAAACGCAAACAAAGCAGATTATACTAACATAAAAAAGTAAGTCGTGGTACCCATTTTTTTTCTGTAATTACAATTATTTGTTAAAGTATCAGGTCCTTCGTTCATAGTGTAAGAGTACTATGCAAAAGTTTCTTGCAGATGGTACTTGCCGAATCTACTTTGCAATTAAAATAGGAAAATAACAAGAAAAGAGCTGTTTAATTCCCTCAAAAAATGGGTGCTGGGATGTGTTGTTTTTCTATATTGGCATAATCCGCTTTGTTAATATTTGTTTATGTGCTGAAAGTTTTATTTTGGGAGCTGTTTTGCTGCACTGTGGAAGTGAATAGAGACCAAAATACAGTATTTTGAATTAGCTCAGGTGATCATGGAGCAACTAATGAGGATTTTTCACCACCTTGTGGACTCGTAGGTAGGTAGATAGGTAGCTATACAACCCAGCACTCACACCAAAATTATATACACCATTCCTTCTGTTAGTCTTCACAGCACCTTTCTGTGCCTCTTCCACATCTTCCCTTTCATCCTTTCATCCCTTCCATCTATTGCTCTATTCTTCTATCTCTCCATGCTCCCTCCTTTGCTCCATCTGTCCATTTCTTTTCCAGCCTGATTTCTTTCTCCCTCACTCTCCATCCTCAATGCTTCACATGAGGCTTCACTCATCTATGCTCTCCTATCCCTCTTTTATGCTGGATAGCATGGGACAGAAAGATAAAAGGTTTCTGGTACTATGCCGGTGTAACAAAACACTTTTCAAGGGATAGGGGTACTTGTCAGAACATCACAATGACATGAGGCAGATTCTCCCTCAGTGAGGACAGCAACTCCCAAGGGCGGACCACAACATTGTTGATGCTTCAAAAGGCATCTGCTTTTGACAATTAAGAGAACTGTTTTAAGAAACATTATATTTGACATATTGTCGTTGACAATATGTTGACACACGTCAGTTTTTAACAATAAAGAGCTGTTTTAAGGGGAAAAAATGCTGCAGGCCCTCTTCTTGGCTTAGGCTGATAATTTGGGTGCATAATCTTGCATAATGTGTAAAATAGTTAGTGTCTATCAAAAGTTTGCTTATGTCCAAATGAGTAAAAATGGACAATAAGACATAGATGACAGAAATTTAGAAGGCTTTTGTAAGAAAATTAGAAAGGAAACCCTTTTAATATGTGGTATGTATGCATAAAGGATGCCTCTTCTCTGTCCTCTTTGCCTTATTTTCTTTGACCTGCCATTCTCCCCTCCTCCCCTGTCACTTTCATCATCCAACACGCTGAGAATCATGAACTCCATCCTGCCCTCCCACTTCAACTCCAACACAGACAGCATGTCTCCTGTGAATGTAGATGTAATATTGTTCGTGTCATGTTGCTCTGTGGCATCCATCCTTCTCTCCACCCTTCCTGCCTCCTCCTCCATCATCTCTTGGCTCTCCCTTATTCTCTCTTCCTTCATCCTGCTTTCCTCTCTTTCCATCCTGCCTCCATCCCCCCTGTCTCCTCCCTCCACCCTCCATCCCTCTTCCCATCCATCCCTGCCGCGAATGTCGATGAAACATTGTTGCCATGCTGTGCTGTGGTGCACCCACACATTGGGAAGCACCCACACACAGACACACGCACATACACACACACACACACACAGTAACAAGGCATATACACTAACTGTGGCTAACACACCCAGACACACACACATACACTCCACTTATTGGAAAATGTAGTCACAGATACACATCCTGTTCACTGCACAGAGTGGTGCAGGCTCAGACTGTTCGGTGGGGTGGGCACGTGCGCGCACACACACGCACACACACACACATGCAAATCAACAGTTCAAGGGGGACCATACGTCACAGTAGTGTATATGTAAATATGCACACGAACAGGTTACTAAAACACACATACTGCTATATCTGTTGTTCTATCCATCCTCCATCCATTCAGCTGTCTATCATCTCCTCATATGTCATGTCCATGTTATCCTCTTTCTCATCTTTCTTTATGTTTCTTATGTTTCTTTCATGTTTATTCCTACAATTTCTTTTCTCATCCTCTCATTCTCTATCTGTGTCCATATTCAGTTTACGTCTCCTCCTTCCTTGGTCTTGCTCGTCAGATATCAAGGGTTTGGAGTCCCCTCTTGAGGGGATGGAGGCCAATTAAAAATTCATGGATCAACATCTATCCAAATGTTTGGCAATGAAGAGAGACTGTGACCGGAAAAACTGACATGACTTGTTTGTATTGAGGCTTGAAGTAGGGGGGGTGCAGAGTTTGTCCTCACTTTGTGTGTGTGTTTGGCAGTGACTGTGTTGGTAGCTGCATGTTATTGTAATAATACGTGGGCAATGTTTGGAGACAGTGGTGTTTTCAGTAGTAGATTCATATTCATATTCACAGTGTCTTTATTGTCCAACAAGGGGAAATGTAGTTGCTGACAGGGCTAAAAATAATTAAACCGACACAGACCCACTTTAAATATGACATTTTTCTTAGGATACATCAACAACAAAGCACAAAGTCATACAATCAGCAAAAGCAAAGCATTGCAAGAGGAGCTGATGTGCAAAAAGTGGCAGACAAGGTGTGAGCAATGGCAGTTTCATGTGCAGAACAGCAAGTCAAGAGCTGAGACAGAGGAGGCCCTGAGTATCTTAGACCTTTGAGTCATAACTCTGGCACAGCTGCAAGGTAGGAGCTTAAGGACCTGCCTGTTAGAACTGTGCATGAGCCAAGTCTGACTCATCCCAATAACCTAAAGATCAGCCTCAAGATGCTGCTGCAATTTATGCACGTTTACTCACATCTAGAGTCCGAATGCAACCCACGTAAAACCTTGGAGGAAATCTTGACCACATACTATGCTGCAAGAAGCAGCTGGTTGAAAATGAGTTCAGATACATCCACCGAGATTATACACAAAACAGATCTATGAGAACAAGGCACTTCAGCGTTCAATTTTGTTGGAATGGTTGACATGGACATTTTCACTTTTGTGTTTCTGAGTTCACTCTTACCTTAGCCATTTCATCACATCTTGTCCTCAACCAATTCAAATAGCAGGAAGAAGTAATTATGTTGTAGCAAAATCATGAGACTGACTGACCCAAGTTAAAATTCCCCAAAGAGATGACCATCCAAGTGTTGAGAAATATTTGATGAAACTACTTAAGAACAGAATCATTATTGTACATCACACATTAAGGAATTCTTCAAAAAGGATGTACCTTTTTAGATCTGCACTTTTCAGAGTATCTTTCTTGCTGTAAAACCAGGGCTACGATATTTGAAATCTTGAACTAGGTCATCTTCAGTATCTTCAGGTAACTGACGCAGTGCAGCCTATTTGTCACAAAATCCATGATCCATCAGGTAATTGTATCTTTCTTTGAAAACAGATCTGGCAGGATGTTGTTGAATACCAGGGAACAATCTTTACCTAAAGCTTGGCATGAGTTTTAGGGCTATCCTGGTGCTAATACAAGAAATTCAGTAAGGTCAGTCCTGTCTGCAATCTAAAGGGGATCAAGTGTTTCCTGCAGCTGCTGTTAACAATCCTTTTTTATTAGCTTCTCACATGTCTATGTGACTAGAGATGTAAGAGCTATTGGCCTGAAATAATTTAAACCCTTGTGGGAATTGCACTTAGGTAATTAGACAAGAGTGGCTTGTTTCCAGAATTTCGGTATTCTCTGTAGATAAAGAGACTGCATGAATATGAAAAGGAAAATGCTACAGAGTTGCTCTTTATTGGAGTTAAAAGCACAAAGATGGAGCCTGTTTCTGACCAAGTCATCAGTTTCATGTCACGACAAGAAGTTGCTACTGCTGAGCTCTGCATCAGTATTTACTTGTGCCTGAGTGTGGCCTGTTAGAGATGAGCCTTCACTGCTTATTTGGGCAAACCCAAGATTTGTTATCAGGATGTACGGTTAGATCTCTAGTTGGAGAAACATTGAGAAAACTGTCTGGCTTCCACAATCCCACAGGACAAGAGACCTGTCCGGGCTTTGACAGGTGCCTTCTCTTGATTCCGCATGGTTTTATAAACAGGGAGGGGTGAAATAATGTTATAATCAGAGAGGACAAATGTGCGGATACTGCAACTCAAAGAGTTTTGCTGCAGGTACTTGATAGAAACGATGGCTCGTTAAGATCCACCATTAATTGCTCCCTATTTTTCACAATATCATCAAAATTGGATCATTCATAAAATCTACACAAACTCAAGTAATTACCAATAAATCTGAGTGAATAGTGCAATTACAAAAAATAGGTACTGGAACTAATCTTTACTTATTTGATTGGAAAAATCATGGCCAATTATGAAAAGGAAAGAAAATAAAATATGAAAAAAAAATGTGCAAATGGGCCTTTGAAAGAAAGGTTTTATAAATCAGGGTTATGGCTTAGGAAAGGTCTACAACCCTTTGGGACATTAAGTGTTTTCAAAACTAATTAGAAAAACTGAAAATGCACACATATATATATATAAGCATGTTTTGTGTGACCATAGAACTCATGTCAGCCACATATTTGGAATCAGCTTTTGGATGAATAAAATTACTGAAATTGGAGACATTACCCTGGTAGGTAGAAGGGTATTAACGACTCAGCCGTTAGCCCAGTGTCGGGTAAGCAAAGACTCACATATGGTCATATTGCTACACCATCTGTAGAGTATGTGCTGGTGCACACCCCCACCCTATGATTTATCAGTTGACTCACTGTCCTGATCCAGCTGGATTGGATATCCAAAGCCATTGATATCCAGAGTTAAATCCACATCCATGTCTGTAAGCCAGATTTCAGTCCATGGCATGAGACGGGTATCGCTGTGCTCCCACAGACGGCTGCCATTTATTTGCAACTTGTCGAGCATATTCCTCAAGGCCTTCATTCGCCAGGGCCATCAAGGGGAGTGCTAGGGAATGCAATTACTGTGCTGTTATTTTCATAATGAATGCCACTTCTCTTTCCACGATACCTGAGGTATCTCAACCCCAACCATTCAGGGTCATTTCTACAAGTATTGTACATTATTGGTTCTCAAGGATGTGCCATTGAGACCCAAGAGGCAATGGGTTTTCATTCCAACCTAACACTACAGCAGCTGATTTCACTGATTAGTTCTTCCTCTTTTGCTGAAGATGTGCTATGAGTGAAATCTAAGAAGAAAAAAAAATCTAAGGGTTGAGAGCCACAGTTGTAGATCCAACCATTGGTTTTCTGGTCAGTGTGATGGGTGCTTCACTACAAAGAAAACTGTTAAGGATAGCATGCCGATAACAACGCAATTCCACTGTAAAACTGGAAGAGACATATAAGTATACTGATTTTTTGATTGCGAATCAGCTAGATAAATGCTGCAATCATTAAAAAAAAATCAACAAGATTGCGATAGACTACACGGGACCAAGATTCCATGGAAAAACATTTTGGTCATATCTACTACTGACATTTTCTTAGTGGCCCTTACGATTGAGAAGGGCAATGTCCCTGCATTTTATGTATTCTTTTATTCTTTATAGGCATTCTGTAAAGCACTGCCAAGATATATCTATATCTATCTATCTATCTATCTATCTATCTATCTATATCTATATCTATATCTCTATATGTGTGTGTGTGTGTGTGTGTGTGTGTGTGTATGTATATATATATATTTATATTTATATGTGTGTGTGTGTATATATATATACACAGCAGTATATATACTGTATACTGCTGTGCTGATTGAGTTTTTGCAGATTTATGGTCTCTGCAGCGAGCTGACATCATATTAGCTGTGAGTGCTGTGTTTGTTGAGGAGACAGGTAGTTGACTATCCTACTTTTTATAGTAAACTAGGTTAATAACACAAATAGATTCAGCACCATGCCAGTAAAATAGGTTATAGGCATGTAAAATGCACTCTGTTGGGATTCTTTTTTTTTTATTATTATTAACTAGGTTGGATTGACCATGTGGTAAACAGACAAACAATGGATAGATAGATAGATAGATGAAATTTGAGGGTCACCTTAAGTTTTTCGGAGGGCTTCCTTCAGGAAGCAGGGCTGTTTTCTGAACTCCTTTGTGAGCTGTTTGTGCAGCATAATCGAGGAAACAGCAGAAACAAAACAGTATGATTTATTGATGACGAGTAATATCGAAAAGCTGCTCGAGCAAACAGACCTTTGATGTTACTCAGCAAAATGGATTGTTTGTGCATGTGTGTGTGTGTGTGTGTGCACTGTGCCTTTGAGATGTGGGCAGAAAACACTAAATAGGGCAGCCCATATGACCCAAAAATACTCACTTCCTCTTTCTGTCTGTTCCCTCCATCTCTCTCTTTTTCCTCACAGTGACTCCCGCTCTCTCTCCCTCTCTCAAATGGGAACATTGTATATGGCCTATCTACAGCCCAACAACTTCCTCTGGGCATTATGGCACACACACTCACACACACACACACACACACACACACATACGTCGCTCAATGCTCTCGGCATACAGAAGATCTGCAACAACTTTCAAACTGGCTCAGCATAGTTTACTACAGCTTTGTGACAGCAGGGCCAGCTGGTTAATTAAAAAGGTCTGACATCAACAGCCAGCAACCAATAAACAAAGCCATGCAAATTACATTTAACACATGCAAACACACATACATGCTGTTCTCCCTGCTCTGTCGTGGCCTATTGACAGGATTTTCACAGGTTCTTAGTTTTAATACTGAGGCCAAATCTGGGCAAATGTAGGTAGGGTGTCACTGTGGGACCCGGGCTCATCAAAAGATATTGCTGTTCTTTCATGTGGCCATCGGCCCTTGACCTATTTTGGGTTGGCCTTGCTGTGGCCTGGCTGGATTTCAGACAGTATCTCCAGCATGTCTCCAGTTACATTTCATACACATGGCCAGATTTGGCCAAAGCTATCTGCTGCCTCCCACACAAAGCTGGAATTTTTCATTTTTTCAGCCCACAATCAGAAGGCAATTACATGTTAACACTCAGGATCCATTTTCAGGGTCCATTTTGAATCATGAGCTGGACACACAGATGAAACAAGTGCAGGACTGGACCTGGACATTATATATTATTGTATAGAGGACTCTGCCCCTGAACTGTGGTTTTTACACTGGGGTCCGGGGTCCACCAGAGGTCCTTGACAGGGTCAAAGAGGGTCCCCAGCAAAAGCAGGAATTGATTAGTTCTTGTGACTTTTAAATTTTACATAATAACAAAGAGAAAACATGTAATGGGCCAATTTGATCATGACTTTATCATCCATGGTTCTTAGTTTGGCTATACCAAGTTTCTCCAAACCTAACAATAACAATTTTCTCAGAGGTAATTCCTTGGGACAAAATCCTCTCAAATGGGGGTAGGTGATCTGTTATATAGCATATTTTTTTGCTGGTCCTTCACATGAAAAAACTTTGGGAACCCTTGTTCTGCTGTGTTCATGTGTAAAACCCTCCTATTTATGTGCAATAGGCTTTTCAATGATGTTGGGATGTTTTGTGACAAATACAATTTGCCTGGGCCCTACCAGTGATGAGCTGGTTGTGGCAGTCGGCGTGAGGCTGGCAGCTACAGAGCAGTGAAGCTGTAGCAACAGCACAATGGAGAAAAGACAAGAGAGGAGAGAACAGTTTGTGTAAATATTTAGAAAGAAGATCAACGTATTTTTGAATGCAAATTGGGTGCATTCTGTATCTGCTTCTTCAATATTGGTGGAGACATTATGGATATCAGTTCCCTCAGCCTCAGGCAAGATGACAGCTCATCAAGATGAGTGACAAGTTTTGGAACAGGAACTTGACCTACTGAGGAGGAGACAACCTTGCATACCATTCTTTTAAACAAAGCCACAGCAAACATGTCCTCCTCCATAGGTGATGCAGCCCCCCACTGGGCCAATCAGAAATACAGTGGCTAATTTGTCAGCTAATTTGTACTGGTAGTTTGAGGCCAATAAGCGTCATTTTGAAGATATTGTGGTTAGTGGTAGCTGAGAAATCTTGTATTTCATGAAAAATATACAAAGGGACATTAATCCATAGGAAAGAACATAAAAAGACTAATGCAAATGTTTTTGTTTTGTTTTGTTTTTGTTTTAATGTTAAATCAAAGGTTTTTATCATTTCTAGATAAAATTACCATCCATTATCTCCATCAACAAAGCAAGCGACCAGTTCACTGATTACTATGACAACATTAGTTGCTTCTCATTTATGTTGCAGTTGTTTGTGTGTGTGTGTGTGTGTGTGTGTGTGTGTGTGCAGTTGTTTACTTACTTATTTTTATTTTATGTTACTATTGTTTTTTTTTTTTTTTGGCTTTTGTTTTCTCACTGGTACTATAATTTCACCCTGAGTGCCAAAAATTTACTAATTTCAAGTGCTTACATTTTGGTTTCTAGCCAGGTACATACACAGTACACACACAAACAATGCAAGTGGGGAGACTGAACAAAAATTTAATGGTCATTGTTATACCTGTGGTTATATTCACTTTTTATTAAATATTGGTTATAGCAAATTTGTTGTCTCATACTAATATGGCAGATGTTCTCCCTGCTACTTTTTTGTTGTTGTTTTGTTTTGTTTTTAATAAAACCTGTGATTTTTATTATCTTTGCACATTGTGTTTGCTAAAACATATTTTTGTGTGTATGCCTTTCACTGGAAAGTTTTTCCGGTGAAAAGTAATTCCTGGGTTGAAATAAAATAGCTGAGGTAAATTTTGACTTGAAAATTGTCAAAATTGCAGGTAAGCTATTGAATAACAGCTCAAAATATCTGCTATTGGCAGTTTTGATGTAACTCTGGATGAAACATGTTTTATATAACTTGGAGGCCAATTAACATTAGTCATCCAAAGCCAGAAAAGGTAACAAAAGCTTTTCTTTGTCTTTATTTTATCCTTTGAGACAATGCAGGCTGTAGCTGAATCAACAGCAGCAACACTTATATAATAACATCATTTTCATTTAGCACTTTTCAAAGCACAGTTGCAAAGCACTTTACAAAACATTAAAAATGACAGATAAAATTAACAGCAAAATTAAAACCAAGTTAAGAAATATGAAATGGAGGCAAGATCTGTAGAAGAGACATCTGACAAATTTGAAAAGGATCGGACAAAAAGAAAAAAAAAAAAAAAACTTTGCCGCTATAGACTTCTCAGATTAGTTAATCCAGTTTTAAATCTTGGAACAGCCAATAGGATCCCTTTGTGTTAATCTAGATTTAGGGACAGCCAATAAGAACGTCCTGATTTTAATCTAGAGTTTGGAACAGTCATGAAGAATTGATTGTTTTATTCTAGACTGTACGACACATAGGAACGTTTTGTTTTTTGAAAATGTGGAACATCCAATAAGAACTTTTTGTGTGTCGTCTAGATTCAGGGACAGCCAAGGCCATGCAAATCACTTTTTTTGTTTTTTGTTTTGTTTGTTTTTTTGTCTGTCGAAACTTTGGACCAGCCAATAGGGATTGATCTAAATGTAGATTTTAAATGTAGATTTTAGAAATGCCAATAGTACCTTTTTGTTATTAATCTAGACACACAGACAAACAATAGGAACATCCTGATTCCAATCTAGAAGAACTTGTTTTGTTTCTAACAGAAACCTCTTTTAATGTAATCTAGATTTTGGAACAGCTCATAAGAACCTTTCATTTCTTAATCTAGATTTTGGAACAGTGTATAGAAACCTGTAGTTCTAATCTCTAGACTTTGAAACAGCTAGCAGGAAAACGCCCAAAGGCCTCTAGATGTGATCCAGCTGCATAAGGAGGTTAAAAAGTCTGGGATATTTCCTGGCACCAGATCCATTCTTGCCTTGAAGGTGATGAGTAAAATTCAATTAAATTCAATTCAAATCCTTTATTTAACCAGATAAGCATCGTTGAGATTAAAGCCTCTTTTAAAAGAGCGATCTGGCCAAGCAAGGCAGCAAAAGACAAAGTTACAACATAAAAGAACATTCCAACAGGCAAAAAAAACACAACATAACATTCACAACAAAGTTCAAAATTCTATGCAAATTTCAGACACAGTTGCATTTACCAAGAGAACTGGTTTCATAGGTTTTTAAAATCTTTTTTAAATTCTCCTAGCGAGACTAGTCCTGGAAGTTTGAGGTCCTTTTGTAGCTCGTTCCATGCAGAAGGACCAGCATGACTAAAAGCTCTTTTACCTAATTCGGTCCTCACTCTGGGGACAACCAGCTGAAGGGTATAAAATAGCTCAAATCAGTCCTGAATTGAACTAAAATCAGGTTGATGTGATCTCGTCTTTTCACTTCCTCACTCTGGGAGTATGTAGAGGCTGAAAGTCTACATGCTTGTGCTGCAGAGGTGCTTTGGGTATAACAGCAAAAGTTCTGCATGACAGCATGGAAAGGTGAGTCAGGGCTTCGTCCCGCCTCCTCATCTCCTCTCTCCTCTGGCCAGTCACAACCCCCCTCGCTCATCCTTCCCTCTCCAATGCCTTCAACCCCTTCCCTCTCTGCCCTTTCTACAAGTTTTTACTCACAATTTCACGGCTCTCTTTCTCTCTTCGCCCTTTTCCCTTTGCTCTCCTCTCCATCCTCAATCCCCTCTTCTCTCCCTCGCCACGTTTTCTCTCTTTTGCGTGAACTTTCCTGCATTAGTTTCTTTCTTCCTTGCACTTCAGCTCCCTCTGTTCATTTCACCAGTCTTTCTCATTTTGCATATTGCTCCGCATTCATTTATCTCCTTTCCCCCTGCACCCATCCTTTCCTGCCTTCTCTCCCCTACCCTCCTTTTTCTTTTCACAGATTGGTTTTCTGCTCTTTCCCCTCATCACCACTGATTTCCTCTCATTTC
>OMLB01026642.1:0-12500 GCA_900302555.1 Myripristis jacobus | reverse complement strand
CTAAACCTACAGTGTGCTTAGAGAAAAAAAAAATCATTACCCTATAGAGTCTGAAAAAATACTTCCTGAGTTAGACCATAGAATATAACTGGGTAAAAAAATGCAAATAGGCTACTTGAGCATTAATCTATCATCAAGTATCTGTCAAAGTGTCTAGACTTGTCCTTTGGTGCCGTAAAATGTGTTAACAAGGTTTGGAAACAACCTTTTGTTATTTGGTGTAAGCAGCGGCAGGATCCTTGACAACAGCTTTCATGACATCTATATTTTTTTCTTCAGAAACTACTTAAAAAGCTCTGTCCCCAAACAGCTATAGTTTGTCTCTGTTTCACTCCTCATAGCAGGTTATTACAGTAATAGTAGCTTGCAGAGATGCAGAGCTAATGTCGAAATGGGAACCGCATGTGCATTCTTTGGAAAAAGAGATGAGGGCTCAAATGAGAGGTGTTAAAATTTCTCTAATTGTTTTTTCCTCTTGGTGGTGTTTCATCTTCCCAAAGTAGGCCATTAGATTCAAAGAGCATGGCTCAGCCGCTGGATAATGGGAATGAAAAGTAAAGCTTATGACTGTACTGCTACTTTTACAGCGAGCACTTCTGCTACTACTATTACTGGCCTTTCTCCATCTCAAAAAATAATATAAAACCCCGAACTGAAAATGCATGCTATGAGCTGTGAATTTAGTCTCTCTGCGCCTGTGTGTATGTTACGTAAAAAGAATGTCTATAATATGACAGTAAGGATAAGTGGAGGATTAGCTCACCCTCCTTGCCAGGCCCAGGGCAATGTAGCACTTCTCCCCGGCATCAACAATCTCCACTTCATAGTAGTGGCAGCGGGTAGTCAGAGGCTGGCGGGCCTGGGCCAAACCCACGTCCATGATGCTCTTCCCCTTGCCAACATACTCCAGGAGCTGAGGACGGAAAGGGAGGGGAGGAGGGAGGAAGAAAGACACGGATGGGGGGGTTAAAAAATGAAATAAGCTGATGGCACTGGCTAAAATGTTTAAGAAGAAACACCATAGAACAGAAGCCGAATTAAACACAAACAAAATGAGTGAGATGCAAACTAACAACTCACTCAGATATTATCCGATTATTTATTTGTTGTAGAGTTAACTTGGAATGCAACAACCAGGTTTTGTCAAAGTTGAGTGACTAGTTCACTGAGTTTTGAGTATTTTTGTTCTACTACAGTGAGGAAGTAGAAGATGGAGACAGAAACAAGGAAACAGCAGATAAAGCTCTGGTAGGATTCAACCCTAGGTCAGATGTAATTACACAGATAAGGGACTTAACCACCCACATGGAAGTGTGTCCTTAGCAAGTGGGCGCAATGATATACTGGCACTTCTAAACCCCAGTCGAAACTGCTCTGAACCGCCCATGGTGACTCTCCTACAAGTACAAACAGCCACTTGATTGCACACATACGGATGATGGCATCATTTTAAGGTCTAGGTTGGTCTTAGGCATCCAAACAGGTGAGGATGGGCGGGTTCGGGTGAGTAGGTGGGCAGCTAGGCAACCGCAAAGCCTCTGGGCTCAGCAGTGTTTCCGTGCCATGTGAGAGTGTGTGTGTGTGTGTGCGTGTGTGTGAGAACATGTGTGTAACGGAGAATACGCCCCCAGTTTTGAAAGGCTAAGATGACAGACAAGGTGGGGGTGGACAAAATGACTTGTGCATTAAGCCTGTGTGCACGTGAGTGTTTGCATGTGTAAGTTTCTGTGCGCAACACCACCTGGGTGTGCTATGTTCCACCAGCAAGGCACATGAAGGGCACACCTGATGGGAGCAGCTATTCAACATCTACGTCAAAAGAAAAAGCATGGGTGTCCATTAGGTTATTACCATTTTCATTTTCCCTTTTTGTTGCTGCCTGTTGCTTGGTGATTCATCAAAATGGAAATAACTCAGATGCAGCCTAGGCCGCCTCAAAGTTTCACTGCAGTCATACCAGCTGCTGAAAACAGTACTTGTGCAGCAATATATTAAACCAAATTACGTTAAATACCAGCTTAGGTTAATTTGAGGAGATCAAACACACAAGAGGTGGTAGATAAATGCTGTCAAACCCTGCCCACACCAAGGAAACTACAACCAACAAATGGGACTTGTGTTATAAATAGGTTCAGATCTTGTGTTTGGCAAGCACCGCAGTTCTGCATCTTACAACCTCTGGCCGTGGTTCAAGCCATTTTTTATGCTCTTACAGTAAGTTCTGTTGAATCATTGCCATGCACATTTTTTTAGGTATTTTTCCAACTTTTAAATTAGCAATTTACATTATTAAAAAAGTAAAACCTGCAACTGCTGTGTGATAGCCCCAACTGATGGATTGTTACACGACAACTGGCTTTATTTCTATACTGATCTATTAGATTCACTAAAAGTTTTAGACCTGTTTAGTAGCTGCACAATTTTTGGTTACATTTCAACTGTGTGACAACTGAATAATGTTATGAGTTGTGATGAGTTTGAGGTTCTAAATTTTAAGCAGCACATCCAGGTCAAATTCTTTGTTAATGAACATACTGCAAAATTTAAAGATCCGATAAATTTCAAATAATTGTTGAGTAACAAACACATCAACAGATCTATTTATGGGTGGTTCAGATTAACAATAACGTCTGGAATGTGTTTTCTTCTCTGAAAAATTAAAAAGTTATCACCTAAACAAAGCCGGTATGGCAAGCAACAGACACACACACACACACACACACACATACACACACACACACACAACCACACATATATCAAGCACACCACAAAAGTGATCCTGAACCCTACAATTTCCGTATTCTCTTGATCAAAACCACTATCTGCTTTATGCAGTGGAAATTTCTTATATGGTATGTAACCGCAAGCATGCAGAGCTATACGGTGTTGTTTGTCTCTAAGTTGATGTGGCTCGGGCTGTGCGGTGACATGAGAGGAGAGGATAGGAATAGAGGAAAGGAAAAGAGCCGGGTAGGCCATAAAAAACTTACAAAAGTAGGAATATATACAGTCTGTCCTTGACGAAGCATTCTCAAGTTAAGTCTGCACATAGGGGCTAAATATAACGACAACAACTGACCTGGTGGTTTGTTTAAAGGACAGTAGAAAATATAGCAGCAGTGGAATGGCTTACAGAACCCACATTTCAGTAGAAACTTCAAATTTGGAGATATAGTTAAGTATATTTTCAGTACAGTGCTGGGGGAGGGGGTGATTTAGCACTTTCAATTTAGCAAAACAAAAAGGTGTGGAGTTACGGTCACAGTGATAGTTTGGATTCTAAACCACATAGTGATATTTGGTGATCAATGAGTGCAACAGATCCTCAATAGATCCTCTTCTCCATGATGAATGATGCTGATGTGGCCCAGCAAAAAAACTGAAGCTGAAAAAAATGTTTTTAAGGATGCTCAGCAACACAAGTTTGTACCAGTTAGATGAATGAATATGGGATGTAGCATGGTTGCGTAGTGATACAGTGGGAGTTCTAGGGAAAGAAAGTAGTTCAGCCAGTTTGGAAGTAAGGGGGCTGAAAAGAGCGTCAACAAATCCCAAACAACCATGTGTTGTGCATCCTTCAAAATATTTTTTCAGCTTTGGGTTGCAGCTTGAAATCGAGTTGTTTGCTGGATTAGATCAGTATCATTCAGTTTGGAAAAAAGTCCCGATGCAGCGCTCATTCTCGGGACAGGGAGGGAGCGCCGGGTCAAACTCTGAGGATCTATTACACTCACATTTAGTAGCAAATACCACTATATGGGTAAGAACCAAAACTGTCACTTATACACACATTCGGCTGTGTTTGTGTTTGTCCTTGTCTGTACCCCTTGTGAATGGAGTGTGGATAATGCTACTTCTCCACTTATTTTAGGCAAAAATAAATATCTCCTGCAGTGAAAACAAATAATCTTTTGACACATCCATCGGTTTAATTGCTGATTAACATACTTTTCACATGTGCGTTCCAACCCAAAGTTGGGTTTTTGTCCTTAATTTATCAGGTTATTCACTGTAATGGATAAGGGTTAGGACTTTGACACAAGACAAATCTCCTCATTTTTCAATCTGTACAGTGGTAAATCAACTGGAACTTAAACTTTTGTATTTCAACTCATTAGCCTCCGCCTTGTTTGTTATGTGCTTTCTTGTGTCGTCTCTTGTCTCCTCAACCTCTGCAACTTTCATGCCTGGACAGTTGCTGCTCTTTTGAAAGAGGAGGAGGAGGCAGCTGAGTGTGATGAGCATTCAGTCACACCTTTTTGCCTCCGTGCTGCGTGCTGAGTAATGGAGGGGGAGAGAGACAGGAAGACAGAGAAAGAGAGACGTAGCCTTGAGCAGAGCATGCTTCACTGAGACTGCTGACAGACAGACACCTCTCTCTGTCTCTCTCTCTCTCCTGTCATTCTGAGTGGTGAGAGTGGTGGTGGTGGTGGTGGTGGTGGTGTGCAAGGCCGTGTTTTGTTGAGCTGCTGCCTGGGAAACAGATGTAACGCCCAGAGAGTGGTCCTTCCAGTTTCCTGTCACACCTAATGGGCGAACTTAAGGAAAGGTGAAACAGAAATGAAGGAGGCTCTTCTTTTATGTGGCTCACACTTCTCAACCAAGCCCTGACCTGGTTAGACATCCCATAATAGTTACTGGAATAGTGCTACTGTAGAGAGCACAATGGAGGCCTTCCAATTCAGTGACTCATTCTTGTATTTATTGCATTTATGCATCCACTTTTTGTTATTGTTTTTTTCTTTTTTTCATGGCCTTCTATTCTTCCTCTTCATTTTGTCTGTGGTGTCCAGAGCAGGTCTTTGTAAAAGGGTTTCTTAAGTTATTATTCGTTTTTCTTTGCACATCTCCTGCTAGGGCTGCACGATATATCATTTCAACGTAGACATCGCGATGTGTGCATGTGCAACAGTCACAGGTCTTTTTTGCTGTTTGATACAAAAGGAAAACTCGCAAGGTTCTCATTTTCCATGACTAATCTACAAAAATCGTCTGATATTATAGAATTTAGTCCAATTTGAGCTCTTAGATACAAGGTGTTTTTTGCCAGTGACACGCAGGTTCTGCACGCACAGCGATCAGTTCGCTATGTGCTCTGGTGAGGGGGTGAACTTGATCAGTTTATCAAATAATCTAAAGCCCCACTCGTCACCGACCACAACCCGACAATGAGCGCTTCCTATTTTGGCTGATTGATAAAGCCGATCAAGAATGACTGTCACAGATAATATCAGCTGGATGCTAGAGGCAGGAATTCAGTGACACAAGGCAGCTTTTGAGTGAGTGTATTCCCACGATCAGTAGCACCTAGTCTAAGTGCTGGTTAGAAGGTAAACTTACTGTCATGGGGCTAGTCTGTGCCCTAATTTATGAAACAGTTAGCACACCCACACTTTGCAGTAATCCAGTATCATAGTATCTATCTGTACTTACATCTTGTAGGCATACAGATAAATGTGTTTGTTGTTTGAGTTTGAAAGGTTTACCATCCTCAGCCACACAAAGGAGGACTGCCGGTGTTTGGAGAGCACAGTACGTGTTTATCTTCCACCATGCAGATTAGGCATTCATCGTTAGAAATGGTAGATTACATGAAAATAACACAACTGCGATGCCTACTTGTATTTGTAAAGTTTATTAAGAAACAAATGCTTTTTTTCCCACAAATACCTCTCTACCTGCTGTCTCTCCACTTTCACATTTCAGTGTCAGAGTCACATTAGTGAAACCAAAATTGCAGGAGTCCAAGATGATTTCTGGAGGGGTGGCAGGGGGCTGAACTGAGTGTGGCAGAAGTAGGAGTGGTGGGAGGTTGTTTTGTCTGATGAGAACCCAAATGATGAAAATGATGATTATTGACTGTATATCTGAACATGAATACTGCGCACGCTGCATGTATCTGGGGAAATCTCCTGTATTTTTTCATTTCACAATTTATCGCAGGAAAAAAAAAGATATCACAATGTCAGTTTTTCCACTATCGTGCAGCCCTATCTCCTGCACATTTCTTCTCTTTCTTCACACTTCTACTTTTAACCGGTATATTTATCTGCTGATAAATTATATCTGGAAATAAAAACAATCACAATGATCTTGGCCAAAGGCAGCAGTATAATTTGGAAAAAGGTATTAGCTGGCCTTGGCCTTGAGACAGAGGCTCTGATACTCTGCTATAATTCATCTCTCCGTTGAGTTGGATGCCCTCCAGTAGCTAAAACTGACTTGTCCATCAGTCACTCTTTTACACAGCAGGCGACCAAATTGAATATCTTGATGGAGTGAAACAAAATCCATGTCATAATGCCACAGCTGGTTACAGCCACTGTGACACTGCCGCTTTTGTACAAATAGGTGATGTTTGTGCTGAATGCATCCACTGGTGCTGAACGGTGTTAAAATTACCCTACCTAAACCACTTCATGACTCTGTTTACATTACATCAAAAAACACTACTCTGGCTCTTTCCTCTAAGCCATAAATTACCTTGAACAAAACCGCGACAACCTATTCATTATAAGTTTGTAGATATGCAAAACATTTTTAGAGCTCAGAGTCCAAGCTCAAACTCCAGGATGTTAAGCTACACCTCAAACACTATATATTCACAAACTGTCACTCTTCTTGTGTGAGCTGATGTTTACGCGATTGTCAAGAACTACACCCAAACAAATCAATCACTCACGGCAAAGCTGCAACATCTGCCCGGTGTAGGCATGTAACGCAGCATATGATATGACAAGCTCTTGTTGGGGGACTCATCTTGTTTGAACTGGGCTAGTTCCAAGAGTTCAAAGACGCACTAAACACCTCACCAATGTGCAAAACCAAAACACAACCTGTCATTACCACGGCACTCACACAACTAGTAAGTGGGGTGAAGTTAGGTGAGCGAATATTTACAGTTAGGAGACAAGCTGATATTAGCCTGGATGCGTGCAGCATGGCTGGAGGCAACTTCCCCACCCCGAGCAGCACTGTGTTTAAAACGCTGCGGGAACACGAAGGACTACCTTTTTTTTCTTGTTTTGACTGTAATCACATGCAACATTACACACTGGCGGTAACTTCTGAATACGCTGCAACACCCAAGAGTTATTTCACAAAACAATGCCCGACAAACAATGGACGTAAGCAGTCACTTTGCAGCTTTAATCAGTCAATCTTCCTCCCAAGCTTTCCTTTGAAACCTGGAAGAGCCAGGAGCCCACATTGTTGCCCTCCACTGACACCTCATCACTCACTGGCCATGTGGAGCTTTTCATCACCTTTTAATACACTCTGTTTTATTATCACCATTACCACTGCTGGGAGGATGTTGCCCAACTTAAATCGTGGCTCCAATGCCAGCACATACTGCCACCACCACTGATTTCTTTGGATGAGTTACAAAGTCGTAAAAAGTTCGAGTTTTACGGAGAGGTTGTCACTTGCTGGAAAAAGCCCTAAATTTATTCTTGGGTAAGACCTCAACGGTACTGGAGAGGGAATGCCATGAAAAGGTGGCAATGTATGTAGGTATATCAATAAAGAAATCACAGCTTAGTGTGCCTCATGGTGCCAAAGTGCACTATGTTAGTGCCTGCTGAAACAAGTGCACTATTCAGCGGAATGAAGAAGGTGTTAGGTTTTTACAAAAATCCAAGTTTCCAGGAACGTCCAAGTCAATACCATTGTCAAGAGCCTCCACCTTGAAATAACTGCAGCTACAGCTTCCACCTTAGTTGTAAGATCTGGGTTTTCCAAAAAAAAAAAAGAAAAAAAGAAAAAAAAAAAAACACTGATGCAGGATTTTAATCATTATATCCCAAATGTATGTTACAAAAAAGTAATAATGTGACCAAAACCCTGCAGCGTGCATCCAGCCCAGACATCTGTGTGATATAAAAGTGTTGGATAGGTGCTAGACAATTTGGGGAAAATATCCCATAGCATTTTGGAGGGGTAAGTTTGAGAAATGTTATCAGAAATCGGTTACAAGTAGATAACAGTGCTGAATTTTGCCTGTCGGAAAAAGTACTACTAAAGCCTCAGATGTTCCTTTCAACAAATTCAACCCTCTGGAAACCCTCTGTCCTGCCTCCAACTTATCTGTTTCAAAGAGACACATGAGAAGTAAACACTGCTGACAACTTTTCTTCAGATGGAAAAGCAGCTGTTACATAAAGGTGCGAGTATTACACATTATTACACACTCTGACATAACAGAGACCATTTTAAAGATAGTGAATAATCAGCACTGTGATGAGCCAATGAAAGACAGAAAATAAAATAAACTTTTCTCCTCTCTAAAATCCCCCAGCTGGGGCCATGAGTGACCTAGATATAATTCCCCTGCTCTCCTCCCCACAATGCGATATTAAGAGCATAATTGCTTGCAGCAGAAGCTCCGTCCCCGTCCTGCCCTCCCCCAAACATTGCTAATCTCTGCTTACCTCCAGGGAGGCGCAACTCACAATCAGTTTTATGTGATGATAGCTGAAAACAAATGAGCTGCAAGATACTGTAGGCCTGGGGGGGCTCGCGCACACAAATCTGTCATCTGACAGAGCGTTATTGCCTCTGCAAGAAGAATCAGGAGTTATGGGGAACCTCCCAAAGAGAGAAATGTGAAACCAAGCAAGAGAAGCAGAAATTGAAAGTGGGCAGATATAGCAGGAGAGCAGAGCCATATTTTTTGTGCAGTGACATGCAGGGGAGGTCTCGCGGAAAGAGGAAATGTGAAACTGAAACATGTAGATGAAGTAGGAGAGCAGAGTCATATCTTCTGGCGAGGACATCAGACAACTAGGCCACTGTATGTCAAGCAAAACACAATCTGCAGCAGCCTTCCTGTTGTTTAATCCCCTTCCCCAAGTCACGCAGCTGTTTAACAAGCTATCACAACAACTCAATCAACTTGATTCCATAAATAAAATGAGATATCACTCATTACCATGTAGGAGTGGCTGTCAAATGATGTAGACACAGCAGAGATTTTACGCAGGCGTCTTGTCTATAAGCACGTCCAATCTGACCCTGCCAGCCAGCCACCCTCCAGTCAGTCTGTCGACCTTCCTTGGATCAAGTCAGTCCCGGCTTCCTCTTTTCTCACGCTGCTCAGTTCCTACAGCTGGAGGCAAGAGTGATGGTGCCATTGCTGGCCCTGGCTGGTGGCAAACAAAACAGCTTGATGGGAAAGTTGTTAACTTTCATCCATCTGATGAAACAGCAGTGTCATGGTGGGATTCATGACTATTGTTCCCGGAGAAAGGAAGGAAGGAAGCAGGCAGGCAACCTTACAGGGGCGTTGGTGCTGCAGCTGGCTCTGGCATTTGGAAATGGTACGATGTGGAGTGGAGCCACCATGATCCTTGACAGTGACTGGTGTTGTTCATGCTAGCCTCACCTCACATGAGATTGAAGGGGGTGAAAAGAGTAAATGGTCTCTGCACACTGAAATGTGTAGCAAAGCCTATTTGGAACAATAAGGTGGAATTGCAGAGAGCAGGTTTTTCCTATTTCAGCATGGATGTTACAATCTGGGATAGGGTTGTGTGATATAGGCAAAATAAATCATGATAAGTCTCATTTTATATCTTGATAATGACATTTATCTGGTTGTTACACGAGTTGTGTAACTGTAGTTGTGACAAGAAACAATAAATTAATCATTGGTAACTATTCATCAAAGCTAAGCTTAAAAATCATCTTTGTGCTCCCACAAGCCTTGCAATGGTAATCTGATGACAGTTTCACCATGATTTAGCAGTGTGGATGACCAAAAAATTCCAGTCTCCTTTGTTGGCTATCCTTTAGCACATGGTGTTTTTCCTTATGTTTGGTGTGCACTTCTTTTGCCGTCAGGTCAGGTCATGCCAGGTCATGCCAGTTTGTGTGCAGGATTCAAATGGAGTGGAAATCACACCCATTTGGCACAAACCTGCCTTGTACTGGTCGAGTTTTGGAGCGCACCCAATGTTAATACCAAGGAGGAGGGCAGGGTCACCAACATTACCAGCTAATAACAAGCCATTGTCTCAATAATAATAATAAATGAATGTCTCCAAAATGGCTTATTAGACTGTGGATGTATTAGGAGCCCTGGAAAATAAGTTACCTAAATTAACTCCAGACAATGTGATTTCACTTAAATGTCACAGTTGTGTTTTTCAGATGACAGCTGATCAGATGAAAACACCCCATGTGCAACATGGTATATATGATGCAAAATGGTTTGAGTGAAAGCAACCCTTAGGGTTACTTTGTGTAAAAAAAAGAAAACCCAAGCAAAATGCATTTTAAAATCATTTTGTTGCTCACAAAGTCACGTGGGTGAGGAGGGTGGATACATCCTGAGGAGCCTGTATCTCTGCTTGGAACGGAGCACTGGAGAGAGAGCGGGGAGGGAGAAAGCATGAGATATAGGCAGCGAGGGAGCGGGAGTACGCTTGGGAAAACTGATAACTGCAGACTCAGGTGCTGTCCACTTACTTGCTCGCCCGCTCATCCGCAGCTGAGGGGATTAAGTTGGTGGGCACAGCAACTGCTGTGGCAACAGGAGGGAAAGGATTGGCGGCTCGTGTTCGCACTGAGTCGCACGTACGCAGTGGAGGGCCAGCCAAATGCCTTCTCGCAAGAAAAACAGAAAAGAACGGGAGAATGGTGGCAAACACCATGAAAAAACCCTCGAACCCAGAGATCACTCAATGAGTTTCAGTTACACTTCTTATTAACCTGATGTCATTCCTATGGGTTATCAAACATGTCGTGTTTTCCTAAGACACCTGCCACTGACAGTCATGACAAAGGCAGAGAGAATGAGTCTCAGCTAATGTATATATGTACCATGAAGTAATCATGCTGTGAAATCTTATGCAGTCTAACAAGTCCGATCACCTGTGAAAGCACATTAGATTTATTGGTGTTAAAAGAAAGCCTTGCCTAAAGCAAACAGATTAATCAAATCTTTCTAAACAGTGTGAGAGAGGCTTGATTTATCAGAGCAGCTCAAACTCCAAGCAGCTGCTCGGTGCTCCACAGTCAACAAGTCTACCACATATTTTCTAACACATTTTGAAGACACCTGTCATCACTGGGGACATGACGTGCTGAGTTTCTCTGTGTTAATGTCGTATCAAATATTATTTGTTTTTCTTACTTAAAAATAGGCATATTTTATTGACAGGGATAGAGGCAAGTGAGATACATCATTGTGTTGTTGTGATCACACTAAAGAGAGAGGTTTTGTGTCTTTTCATGTGATATGGCTATGTGGGAGATAAATAAATAAAAAAGTTAAGGATGTCTGCTGCTTTGGTGAGCGTCACCAGTTTTTGTTTACATTTTGTATTATGACGCACTTGCTTTCACTGCATATCGAACTGCCAGCGAAACTCTTTATGAGCAAAACAGAGCCACCAAGGGCACAGCCATTGAATTAAAATTCACTCCATTTACTTCAGTTTTCCACTCAAATATGTGCATGGGGGAACAGTATTCATTACCCTGAACAAATGGCCTTCAGATGAGTGATAAAAAGTTGAATGGAAAAAAGCACAGAAAATAGAGACCTTTTAATGAAAAGGTGAGGGAGGCCAGAGTGAAAGAAATAAACCCCTCAAACTTTTTCTTTTATACCAACTTTATCAGAGCCTCTTTCAAGGATAACTTAGATGAGCGGTGCAAAGGCAATATTTATTGATGGAGTGGGAACAGAGGAAAACAGAGAGAGAGATAAAGAGAATTATAAAACAGAGAAACGTGGGCTTGGACAGATTAGTGCGAGAGGGGGAATATTTGGCTAGGTAGGCATGATGACAGTTGGCAGAAAGCTGGGATCTGATACCCACTTATCTAAACAGGAGCGGCCATCCTGCCGACTGCAATGTAAACAGTTCACAAAGGCAAAGACTCAGCTGCAGACAAGTCACTGCCATCACCATTGTACTCCGTGCATTCTGCGGCTTTGCACTTCTCAATTCCGCCTCATAAAAGCATACCAGTCAGAAAAGTAATTTATCTTGCGGCAATCTTTTCCCTCTCCCTATTTTTTCCCCCCTCTTAACCATCAGTAAAGACAGCTATCATCCGGAACAGTCATTATCCACACTTATCAAATAGCAACACATAAAAACTATTCCTATGTTTTGACCAAACGTTAGCGAGGTACTGGCAGGGGAAAACAAATTGCATGGAGCCCGAGAGGTGCAATACAGCTATGGTAACCAAGCGATAGAGCCGTAAGTCATTGGAAACCAACACTGGAAATCTCTGTTGCATAGCTACACATATGTGAAAGAAGGAAAATATTTCCATAACGTTTAAACTATACATCAAATCTATGGACATGAGCTAAAACCCTATAGAGAAGAGAAGAGAAGAGAAGAGAAGAGAAGAGAAGAGAAGAGAAGAGAAGAGAAGAGAAGAGAAGAGAAGAGAAGAGAAGAGAAGAGAAGAGAAGAGAAGAGCTAAAATAAGACACTTGGGCAAAGTGGAACAATTTCAGTATTGGTTTTAAACCA
>OMLB01026641.1:11015-41469 GCA_900302555.1 Myripristis jacobus | reverse complement strand
GGGGGGGGGGGGGGAGCAAAACATGGCTTGCTGTATGAACATGGCTTGCTTCCACCACTGCCAGAGTTGAAGCATGATATTATTTATTTCAGCCTGCTGCCTCCCTCTAGATCAGGGGGCTCTTCTGTTATCATGTCAGCAATACCTGACACAACTGCACGAGCAAAACTCACAGCACCCTGAACTGTATGATGCCTCTGCACAAAAGTTACAAGGAGAAAAAAAGGAGCATAGACAGGATCATTGATTAAGCCGTATTATCAACCTCTTTAGTGACTTTTTTCTTCCAAAGCTGCTGCGCAAGCAATTTATTTAGCAGCCTTTGGGCTTATGAAATATCCTCAGTTTGCTTGTGTTTTTAATGGACAGGAACCACAAGACATTGCAGCACTCATCTAATTTTCATCTGAAGTCCCTGACTGCGCAAAATATGAATATTTGGAGAAAAACATCATTGCAAAGGAAGATTGCTTATTGCTACTTTAATGGAAAAAAAAAATGACTCAAGCCTGAGTAAGACCTTTGTGGTTGCCACATGTTACATTGTTTTGCACCCATTGCTGTTTTTGAAGATGAATATTGCTTGTTCAACTGTCCAGTGACATTTAACTTCATCAAAATTTTCATATTGCCAACCAATCATCTTGACCAGGCAGACTTCCATTTTTCAATTAGCTAACTCAGTCAGTTCAGTGACTAATCAACAAATATTTCAGTACTAACCGTGAACAAACTCAGGGATGCGACTAACCCAATGACTGTGTGGGATTACTCCCTGCATGACAGCCATGATGTCCTGACACCTTGTTGGTCTGGACCTGCTTACCTTTTTCCTGCTTTCAGCTGATTGGTCACATACTGAAGGAGGCCAGCCAACTCAATCGGGTATTTTCTGAACACAGCTCCACACAGACTTGCCAGGCCTTGGTAGACAAGAGGAATAGCCCCACGTCAGTGAAAAGGATGGGCTCAATCAAACGTAACAGTTTTCTTTTTGATAGTAAACAATTGGTATGACACAGCTACAAGACAACAGCACCCATTTACATCAACCTCACTGCTAGGAAACATACTTTGAAGCCAGGAGGAGATGGTGGTGTCGTCATGCTTCATCTTCTCCTTCTCAGGGTTGGCCAGAGCCTCAATGATGCAATCTAAAGACAGAGTTAAGCAAACAACCCAGCAAACCAGAGAGCCCCCCTGACCCCTGTTGTTGCATCATTATCAATGAAGGATACAGGCCAAGACGTCGTAGTTGAGGGATGTGAGGTATTTCAAGGAGTCCACCACTGGACCGATGAGGTTGTCGTACCACTGAATTTGAGACAGAATCTGGGAGAAAGAATAATAAAAAATGGTTTAATAGCACAATAAGGAAAAGACATCGACAACACAGAGATCAGAGACAAAATTAGGTTGAGCCATCCTTTGACAACTGCTGCATGAGCAAAATTTATGTGGCTTACTATGCACAATGTATGGCTAATATGGAACAATGGCAGTCGCAGTTATGGACTAGGGCAATTATTCTGACAGATACTGCGACTGTGACATGATTTTATTGAGAATGGCAATTTTTGCATCAATTTTCATTTTCACTGAAAATAAATATACAGAAAGAAAGAAAGAAAGAAAGATGTGATTTTTGCTGGGGTCTATACCAGCCAAACATGTTTTCTTATGTCTGGGGAATATAATTTGCAAGCCAGAGCATCTCTGTAGTACCATAATACTTCATTTATAGTGGGATTTTGGTGCATATTTTACCTTTATTAAAAAATGGCAATTTCAGTTCCTGTACTCGGTGTGTTATCATAATATACTGTTTTTGTCATGTGCTTCCATTGTTCACTACAACTACACCTGATGTAATAACTGCAAATATTTAATCACTCATTTGATAAAATGTTTGATTAAAACACAAAAAAGACAAGGTTTGTCTAGTTAAGGCCCATGGGAATGTCTTACTTTTACCCATGAATACATTATATGTAGGCAGACCTACATATGTAGGCAATGCCCAGGACACAGAGCTACTTCAGCAAGACTGCAAGACAGTCACAAAAGAGGAAGAAGCCATGTAATTATTTCCCTGTAATAGACTAAATATGCACTGAAAGTTATCTGGGGCCAGTTGGTAGACCCAAATATGTATGGCTTGTGTTTGTCATGTGCTGTAGCACCTTGCTTGTTTTCCAATTTTGCTGCCAAAAAATGACTACAGCTTGGCTTTGTAGTTTACTGACATCACATAAAGGAAGACTAACACCAGTGCATGTTTAAGACCACAAAATAATAACAACTTACATAATCAAAAAGGATGGTAGGATTGCTATGGCTCAGCTTGCCAATCTGCCTTCCAGATGGTTTCACATTCTCTTTGGTCAAACGCCTGGGAAAAAAGAAAGCAAGCAAGAAAAAGAAGGAGTTGCAGATTAAAAGCACAAGGAAGATGCAATGAGAATGGTAAGCAAAGACTGTCACTTCTGTAAGACTCACAGCATTTGGAAAGCTTTTGTATGGTTGTCATGCTGATGATGAAAATATTGTCACCGATTTCTTCAACAGCTGAATGGTGCTAGGATAACTGCCAAGCACACAAAACTGTATTCTGAATCCTATCTTTTCTATTGTTCAAGTTCAATTGTCACTCAATATACAGCTCAGGTGGAAACAAACAAAACATTAAAAAATGTCAGCATGCTGTTTATCCTGTCACTCCAAAACAGTGATATGTGTTTTGCTGGGGAAAAACAAGGGCTGTTCTCAAAGCATGTGCTCTCGTGTCCTCTAGACATTAACACGGCATGGCATGGTGATGGCAAAGTGACTCAAGTTGACTGGCTGGATTAGCTCACAGGCTCGCTTCATTTACCTTCAATCTACCCTGACCTGTTGAGGACTTGTGACCCACTCCTGATTTGCTTTTGCACTCTCAGACACACACACACAGTTTCCACCAACAGTTTCCCATTTACAGTAAGACCTTTTAAATTTGCATTTCAAAAGTTTGCAAAATAGCAGCACATTAGAGAGCAAGTTGTGCATTTGCCATTTCACAACAAAAAACAGACCAGGGGCCATATTCACAAACTTTCTGAGAATACTCTCAGAACTCCGAATTTAGACTAAACATTTCAAAAATTCTAAGAGCAACTCTGATCTGAAAGCACCTTTTATTTTGGTGAGGAGGTGTGGTTGACCCCCTTGCTAGGTTCGACACATTCTTAAAAATAGACTGGACAGTGAAATCGATACACCTAATCATAGAACTTTGTCTCTATTAAGATTACTATTATGTGAAATGAAAATCTCTTTTTGTGAGCCACACTTTAAAAGTAACCAACAAGATGTGTGAAAACAGAGGACTACGGGCCTATTCACATGCCAACGGTTGTTATATTTATTTGATTACATTTATTTATCATGCTGATAATATTGGCACCTTATCTGTTTTATATTAACAGGGGGAAAACGGCTCAGCTCAGATAACACTGATGTGCATCCCATCATGTAGACCTACAACACCGGGGAAGCCCACTATGTCCGTGAATGCCCTTTTGTAAGCCTGCACGGTGTGGACATACTGTGGAAATTTACTGCATCACAATATGAGGCTGTGAAAGCGTTGTAATTGTTTGTGTGATCACTCTGAAGGTTGTGAGAGACCCAAGTCATGACTGCTGCACTGTTGCATTTTTCCGGTTGCCAAATAAGTGCTGTGATCGCTTTCATTTCTGCCAATATAGTGTTTGGTGGGAGATGTGAGCGCATCTCTAATGGGATTGACCACAGACATTATCCTTGCATAATCTAATCTGTAGCGTTTCATTAACTTCCTGTCATTCAGCTTTTTTTTTTGGAGAATATTCCGCATACCTCTTTGTCATTCAACCATTTACTCCACTGCTTAAGAAACTCTTAAGAACTCCTAATCCTAACAGGTTTTCTTCACCTTAGGAGCTCTAATAATGGCTAAGATGCTTTGTAAACAACGTATCTGTACCAGGATCTAGTCTTGACTGTAGGGGGAAATTCTTAGAAAACATCAGAATTCTAAGGATTTTCTTTGAATTTCATCACTAGGAGCAACTCTTTGTACTAGGAAGCTTTATGAATATGGCCCCAGGAGTGTTACTGGTTTCCTTCCCTTGTTCTAAACAGTCACTCTCTTTACATTATTCCGTGTAGTGTGTAAATCATTTTATCTACTACATCTGGTTGAGATAAATATTTGAGAATATATGGCTCTTTCAAACATATTTATCTTAACAGTTAATAAACACTAGCACTGACTGACTTTCACTGATAACCTGGAAATGAGAACAAATCAGAAATTCATCCACAAGGTGCATACTTTATGGGGTGACCCACTGAGCGCCCCATCTGAGGCAGGACTCTGTTGTCATGTCGAGACAGCTTGATCAGGGCTGTAATGACAGAGAGCACAAAGCCTCTGCCAAAACTAGCTTCAGTGAGTGCTCTGTGTGCATCTGTGAGATTGGGAATGAAGGCCTAAAGATCTCTGAGGCTGCGCATGTGATTCTGAGGAGTTTGTTCCTGTCTGTGACTGGCAGCGTGGTGAAACAGCAGATGGAGTGGTAGAGGACGACAAGGTCTACAATGCTTCTATAAAGGAGGAGCAGTGGGTGGGGTGCAACAGAGAGGTGCTTGATATTCTGGGCGGCAGAGAGCTTCTGCTGGCAGCGTTTACAGATGGTGGCGTTCAAAGAGGAGTTTATTTTTCAGAATGATTCCAAGATATTTGCAGTCCTCCACCAACCAAACTACCTCACTACTGATTATGGTAAAGTTGTGAGGGCAGTCGGGGCGTGCTGGTGGAGTCAAAGAGCAGTACGATTTAAAAACACTGACGACAGAGGATGGCACAGAAATGAAATTCAGTAGAAATGGAATGGGCCTGCAGTTCGTGGCAGGCGAATATATTTCTGGGTTGCTTCCCTTGCCAAGGCAACAGTTGTCCTGCATTCACTGATGTCAACACTTCAGCAAATGAGTTTGTTTATGTTGGTGAAGGCCTGATGCACGGCTAATGGAAAACTTCTTTGGTTGTCACAGGACTAAGAAATTGAATTATGAAGTAGCAGACCAACAAAATTGTTTGGAAGACTTAGGCCTACCTAATAGGTTAGCGGTACTGCCATAATGTTATGTAACAACATCTCTTAACAAGAAAACAGCTGATTAGGATTAGCTGATAGAATAACTATAATTAATTGCTGGTTTAATGTTACCTTGAACTAGAGTATTAGTGATTGGCGTCGCTTTGCTGAAGGTTTGGTAAAGTGAAAGGATCCCGAAAGTGCTGGCTAATTACAACATTAGGATGTCGATAATATGAGCCACAGCAACAACTTGTGACCAAAATCAAGTGTTTCATATCTTTGTTCAAATCATCAGTGCAGATACAGTATCTTCCATTACCAATAATTTTAATAATGCACATTTTGATGTGCATTATTATGGAAATACCAAGGTTGTTCAAGTAGTTCCCCAAAGATGGCTGCCTGGCCCCATTAGCGACTGTAGAATCTCATAAACAATACCAGTTGTAGTCGATTCCATTTCTATGGAGTTATCTATCCCATGAGTTTTCTTGGCAACCAAGGATTCATCGGATTGTGACTCAGTTGATGACAACAAATGGGAAGCCCTTAGGTTCATCACAAAAATGACACATCATGTCTAAGCAGCTCAATGGCCTGTACTTCACAGCCCAATGAAACAGATGGGAAAATAAACAGCTGTGCGTTTTAATTGATCACATACACAATTTCAGGCACACAGCCAATCTAACAATGATGTGTTCGCTGTGCTCACACTGTTGGAAAGTTTGTTCTCTCGAAGACAACTTGGGAAGAAAGTTTTCTGCAAGGTCACTAGTATTGCCTTGGTGTTTCTTGGATTTGGAAAAACAGCCAAGGTCAACACAAGATGCCAAAGGTAAATATTAGAGACAGATGAGTTATGTGACAGGGAACGGTACAGTGAGCCCTGCAAAGTGACTCACTTCATAATGTATTTGGCCCTGTCCACAGTTTGAGCTTTGACCTTCACCAACAGCGGGTGGCTGGAATACGTCTCGTTCTTCCACTGCCCATATAACCGGTACCTGTGGGAGCAGAGAGTGAGATTGTGGAGAGAACTTACCGAAGCGGCACTCAAAGACACTGACAGGACAATGCTGGAGAGTCAAACAGGAGACTTAAATATACTAACAAGAACACTGGATTAAAGATGCAACTGTAATTCAAAATCATACTTAGTCGGTGAGAGCTTCATGAGAATCGGTTTATTTTTTAGAATCGATCATTTGTAATTAAGACATTTACAAGTTTGTACGTTTTTTACTAATTGTAAGGGGTACACGCTCATTCAAAGCAGTCCTTGACTTGTTAAGTAGTCATGGGAAGCAATGATAATAATAAAGTTTGATTGTGATTGTGATTTTTTTTTGTCTGATGCCAGCAGAGTGACTAGCTCATTTGCCTTCAGCATTTCAGTTATATACAAGTGCTGCTTTTTCACAGCTTACACTCTTGAAAATCAGATTTACCAGCTTGTTGTGTATCACTTTTTGAGCAATTTAACGTCCAAAAACACTTGGAGTCCTTAAAACGTCTCAATAAATTCAGCACAAACAGCACTCCACTGTAAACAGACACACGCAGACTTTCACAGTGCAGACGTGCGCATAATTGAACTGCACGACTTGTCTATTCAATTCATAATCATCAAATCAGTCCTTTGACACATGACTTATTGTACAGATAGTGAAGCAATAAAATCTACAAAGCATGTTGCATTATTAGCCATCACAAGCTGACTACTGCAACAATCAGTATACTGCAATAATCGATTAGTTGCCAACTGTTAAATTTACCGTCACCAATTTTGATAATCAATTACTCCTTTTGAGTGAAAATTTCAAAATTATCCAATTCCAGCTTCTCAAATAAGAATATTTTCTGGTTTCTTTAGTTCTCTGTGACAGTTAACTAAATATCTTTGCGTTGTGTACTCTTGGTTGGGACAAGACATTTGATGATGTAACCTTGTGGAAAATTGTGATCAACATTTTTCACAATTTTCTGGCATTTTATGAACCTAACAACTAATCAATTCATTGATTAGTTGTCAGATTAATAATTAACAGATTTTTTTGTAACGAAAATTAGCATTAGCTGCAGTTCTAAAGCTGACACAAACAAGCACAAGTGAAACAAAACCTTTCGAAATGTTAGTCCATCTCTTCATCAGTAGTGTGCCAAAACATTCAAAGACTATATAAAAAATATTGCTGCGGTGCTCAGAAGAAAAGATGTTTTGTTGCATGTCGTATAGACAAATGCATTTTAAACAGTCAAAGGTACTTTCGAGAGCCGAGGTTGACAGATTTCCTGTGTGTCCTGCTCTTTTCTAGTCAACTCGTAAACACTTTCCTGGAGCACTGCCTGCGGGGTTTTACTGACACACTGACAGCTCAATTACACACTGCCACATGTAGAGTGTGATACATGTGTGGGTGTGTGTATGTATCTCTCACCTGTGCTGGTAGGGGAAGAGTTTGAAGAGACCCCACAGTTCTTCAGACATGCAAGCATTGCACTCCATCAGAGAGAGAGAGGGGAGTAGCACCTGGTCGGCAATGCTCAGGAAACAACTCAGCAGTGTTTCCTGTAATGAATGGGGTGCACATTAACATAAATAAGGTGCTCACAGACACACAAACTAATGTTTAATTTACCCAAATGTCACACAAATTCATCAGAATTTTGTCACAGTATCCCAAAATCACTATTGCCATCATGGTATGATTACAGAAAGACAATAAACAATAACACTGAGTTCTCACCAAACACTACATACCCAGCAAAGCAAATTAAAGCATATTAATACTGTTTACTCTCTAGAGCATTCATCTGCAGCACTGTCCTACTGTTCTTGGGGTTAACACAGTTTTGTGACTTACCATTTTGTCTTTGCCATCAGCTCGACCATCACTTTGGTACTGAGAAGCACAGAAGAAAAAAATATGAGCACAAGTACAAATAAGATGCACTCAATTTGTAAAGCAAAAGTACACTGGCTAACCCTGATGTCTGTATGCTACTAAATTTTGGATGTCTTCAGATTTCCTCATGCTGACTGGTGGCAAGTCTGAAATGCTGGTCATTGGTGCCCCTACCCATAGGCATCTTTTTAGTGATCTTCACCTACATTTTGGTAGCTGTATTATCTCTCAAAACCCTACAGCTAAAAATCAAAAATAATACTGAAAGGGCTTTTTAATCACTTCCACAATATCACTAAAATTAGACCCATGCCAAGTATGGCTAATGTAAAAACTATTGTTCATGCATTTGTAACCTCTTGCCTCAATTACAGTAGTGTTGTGCACTCCCAATTCATGCCAAGGCAGATTTTAAAGTCCTTTTATTGACTCATAAGATTCTATATGGGCTTGTGCCAGCCTACCTATCTGACTTAATCAGACCTCTTCATGACTTTAAAACCAAAGACTTATTTGCTTTCTTTAGCTTACAGACAGAATTTCGATTTGACCACAAAGGGAGACTCAGTCTCTGCCTCTAGGCTCTCCTGTCTTATTTTAGTTTAGTTCCTGCCAGGTTAGCTCTCTCTCAGTCTCTCTCCTCTTCTCTTTCCTCTCAGCTGTGACAATGTTATTTTATGTAACTAACCCACTCTCCTCTGTCTGTGTGAGTGGATGATAACCATCTCCCTGCATGGCTGTGGCTCTCATCTTTAGGTCACTGGTCTGACTTTCTCTGAGCCCTGCACGGTCCTGCTCACTTCTGTGTCTTCTACAGTGAACAGCTTTGCTGCATTAATGCATTTATGCACTATATTCTTTTTACTTAATCATGGTACTCCCCCACCCCCTCCCACACCTCCTGTGTGTGTGTGTGTGTGTGTGTCTCGTTTGCTTGAGTAGTAATGCATTGTGTGAGTGTGTCTGTCCTCTTCCTCCCAGGTGTCCCAATCCTCCACTGGCCTATCCCCACCATCCTTTTCAACTCCCTCATCATGGCTGCTGCGGCGGCTCCGTAGCTGAAAATTGTGCTGTGCTGCTGTGACTTGCCGCCTGTCTGTCAAAGCCTCCTGCTGCTTTTCTTGTCTTATTTTGTCTACTTATGCATCTTTTCTTTGCATCAAGACTACATTGTTTGCAACTTGCTCACTAGGTCGGCACCTATTGCACACCTGTCTGGCCATGAAGATGCCTCCTCTCTCTGTAGTCCTTCTAAAAATGTATACATCTGTTTTTTTGAGTTTTTCCTTGCCTGCTATAAAGATTAAGTCAGGGGGTGTCATCCTGTTTTGTTTGTTGTAAACTAGCAGGCATGTAAATCCCTTTGAAACTTTAGAACGTGATATTGGGCTTTAAATAAAATTGAATTATCCTTGTACCTCTTTCATGAAGCCCTTGCCTAGACGCACGATCTTGGCAAAGAGGATGGGGTCATGGGAGAGGTGAGGGCCCAGGTAGCAAAGCATGCTGAACGTGTCCCTGCGTAGGTCCTCAAAGCTCTCTGCAGGCCGAGGTGCCCTCTTGTTCCTCAGCGGACGCATCACACAGCCTCGAGCCCCCTTTGGGACACCGGCTCTGCAAGGTACAGACCAGTGAGTAAGAACCACACCACCTGATAGTGTAAAGGTTTAGTTTTGCTTTCTTGTATCATTTTCCATTTGTGATCTCGTGAAAAAATGCTGCTGTGGAGATTAGTGAAGCTACAGTGTGCACTCTTGCGTATCATTCCGCATGCTTTTTGTTCTAGCTACACGCAGTGGGCACTAAGTGAATCTCAGGGAGTGGGGCACCTTCGGTACAGAGGCTCCACAGTCAGGTGCACCAGCTGGCAGAGGGCCAGTGCGATGGCCTTGTGAGAAGTGGCATAGAAGGAAGGCATCTGGTCCATAATACTCTGGGCATGGTGCCAGTCTCCAATCCTGAGCAGTGCTTCCAACAGACCAAGCTTCTGGTTATCAGGTGGCTGTGGGCAAAGAGATGAGCAGCAACTGAGTGTCTGTGTTTATGTTAATGAGCTGAAGCTTCAGCGAGACTCCAGACAGCAGTTAGAACACAGCAGTCGCAAGAGCTGGGAGCTCTTACGACTGCAATCTTCACCATCACCTTCAGAGAGGACAGCATCACAGCTAAGGATTTTCAAACATAAAGTGTTACGCTTAAGCTCATAAGGCTCACCATGTGATGTACGTTACTGAAGTTAAATGTGAAGAAAATGAGAATGCAAATACCTCGGGCAATGTTGATGGGACAATTATAATTATTTAATGAGAAAAAAATGTACCATTCACAGGTAACAGAACTAACATGAGGTTTGAAGCAGGTGAACTTTAATTCACATGTATTTTCACAGTCTAAGCTCCAACGATATTCAGACACAGTGTTTAATATTTTAATTTTTCTTTTCACTTAGCCCTAAAACCTGCCATATGTTTGATATCATTTCAATCCTCGTTTATGACACTTTCGTAAACTCAACAAGCACGTCTTGGCATCTTCCTAACACAGTGGAGTTTTCCTTATTTGTTAATGAACATTTGTCTTTGTGAAATAATAATGGAGAAGTGTGCTATTAAGCCTTTTTCACAGCAGCCGCTTTGAGATGAAATAGCAAGGTAAGCACATGTGTTGCTCATGACATTAATTAAAGTTCTGGTCCATTTTGGTCTATCAGGGACAGGGTTTCGTTCTTGTTCATGTTGGCTCTCTGGAAAGGTTCCAGCACACATTTAAATAGAACGGAACCCAGTAGTAACATTTCATTTTTCATTTTCATTTCAAAATGGCTGCTCTGAAAAAGGTTTATTGAAATTTCAGAAGTCTTCCTGCTATTTTTATACTGAAACATGCCTTGGAGTTAAATTTAAGAGAAAAAAAGTGGCACTTTTAAGGTAAACATCAAGTGAAACTTACAACAACTCTCTTCCAAGAGAGTAATTGGGTTTGCTGGATCACTGACTCCATTTGGGAATGTCCTAACAGGCATTAATTGGCTGACGACTGAGAGCTCATCCATTTCCAGTGATGATTCTACATGTTGACTTGGCTTCAGGTGATGCAGAACGTGGATTAACACATTTCCTGCTTCCTTCTCCATGGCACTGCTTCATTTATCTCTCTCAATCCTGTGGTCACTTGTATCCCTCCTGACCAACATGTCGTGCACTAACATCTAAATTCTCAGACAGCCAAGAAAATCAAACATATATGAAACATAAATATGAAATGTTTCTCTGATACCTTCTCATTCTTCTCTTCATCCTTCTCTTTGTCCTTTTCCTTGTCTTCACTTTTCTCTGATGGCACCACAACCATGATCAGCTTGCGGGCAATCTGCTTGGCCTCTGAGATCTCTCGTTTGTGTTCTTCTACGATGGTGACATCCAGTGGCATGAGCTGGAATAACACAGAGTTTAGTCTTAAGCCTAGGACCAGACTCTACAAGCTACATGCGTGATGAAGGGAGGATAAAACCACTAACTTTGTGTTCCATGCAAAAAAATGTACTATTATAATGCTGCACCACCTCCATGAAAAACCTCAGACATCCTTTGTGTGCAAAGTGACTCTTAATGTCATGCATCTCTCAATGGAGCATCCTGGAGATATTACAGCATTAGTCTTGGTTCTGCAGTTCATAACTTTGGTCTTGTGAAATTATACTGCCAAATATTAACTGCTAAGGTTGGAAGAAGAGCCTTCAGATTCTCACAGTGAGTGGTATTCCCCTTTAATTAGGGTGGAAAGGGGCTAGACTCTCTTTTTCCTTACATGTGCGTAGAGATCTTCCAGCTCTATTAGGTTGTGGTGAAGCAGAGCAGCAGCAATGTGATAAAGTGACTTGGGAGTTTCCTCGTTGGGCTCCTGAAGATAGACATGAGAAAATAGTATACATGCATTAAGGCTGTGAAAATTACCACATTGATTTTTGCAATTTTTTCAAAATTTTCTGAAAAATTACACAGCACCTTAATTAACTTCCTGTGGATGCTCATTTTCTTTTATTAATTGACTTAATACTGCAAAGGAAGCGTGCTGCCAATCCTCTCCAAACACAGCTAACACTGGAAATGTTACAATGCGCTCTACTGGATCGTAGCACAGTCACGTTTGTGCTTACTGCTTAGTTTGGTCAAACTAGGCAATAAGCACAACATCAACACTATGAGCTATTAATTACACTTTTGTAAAAGTATTCTTATTTTTACTGTCATTACTAAATTTTTGGTGCTTGTGGAAATGAATGGTGCAACACTATACTTCAGTTTGAAAATGCAATTTATGGTAGTGTGTTGAAAAATATTTAGGTAATTAAGCATCAAACACAACCATTATAAAATAGAAGGAAATATGCCAGATCTAACCACTGCTTGAACAGTTCCATATTATGGTTCCGTAGTCTGAGGAGAAACATAATATCCATTCATGTTTAAATAGCCATGAATTAAAGCTTTAGGTCAGCTGGGATTAATTGTGATTAATCACAGCAATTGTGTGATTAAATCAGGTAATTATTTTTAATCAATTCATGGTCCTGGAATGCATTATTATGGCCAATTGGTGCATAACAATGTGCAATATAAAATCTGCTTCTTCATCACACATGACTCCTGGACAGATATTCTGTCTTTCTTTGTGTTTATTTCCCATACCCGTTCTTCTCACCTGGTAGAATTTGAACTTGAAGCCAAGGATGTGGCAAAGGGTGAGTGGTTCACACATGTAGGACTTGATGAGTGACAGGAAGAACTCATCTTGGTCAGATCGACCCTCATACACCTCCAAGATAATGTCCAAGACGCGATTTGGATCGAGGTTGAAGCAGCCTGCAGGCAGACGAAGTGGAAAGATTCAACAGGCAGCAGAGTGCAACAAGGAAATGGAGAAGAATGATATGATCTCCTTTGGATAGACTCAAACATAACTGATCCAACAGCATCAAACATTCCAGACAAGGGGGAAAAAAAGTCTACACACCCAACGAGCAGCACTTTCAGTCTAGCCACTCTCAAAATCATTCATAAAAACAACAACTGTATCATACCTATCAGGGATTTGATGCTCTCAAGGACGAGGTGGCTGGTGATGTTGCCTGAGAGGTCTTGGCCCAGCTCAGTGATTAGCTTGGCATAGCCCTCATTCTCTTCCCTAAGCAAGTTAAACTTCTGTTGTTTGTAACTGTAAGGAAAAAGATTTCACAATTATGCACAGGCATTATGTGACACTTCAATATGTGAAGGCCCAACCCACTGCACTGCACCTTTTCTTTGTAGGTCTACATTTACCCTTGAATTGTTTAATTCAATTATACGCTCTACTTACAATAGCTTAGTCTTGATTTTTACAATCTTCTGGTTGAACTGATGGGCTTGCTTTATGAGTCCAAGAGACTCGAGGGTTTCTGGATCCAGCCTCTCTTTCAGAATGGCCTCTGGAAGAAAAAACTGGGGAGGGAGGTTAGAAAACAGCGTTACTAAACTGTGGTTTCTGGCATCAGTTTACAAGCTGTTGTTAATCAAGATGATTCTTACCAAACACGCTCCCACCAGCTGTGTGTAATGGTCACGTTTGTTTTTTTCTTCCAGTGCACCTGTCTCTATATCTGTGAAAAATAATTTTAAAATTAGCTCAGAACAATGAAAGTAATCATGGGTACACTGCTTTAAAAATATATATATACATTTTTAATGAATTTTGTTACTTTAACAAACACATTCACATGCTTTGCGTGAATAGAATGTTACTCATCTAGAGGTTTAATATTTCAGAAAACATTTTCGACTTTCATAGGTACACAACAAATTTATACGGAACACTGCTCCAAAGAGCTACAAAATGTAAAATGTATAACATAAAATTATATTTACCGAGTATACTGAAAACATCTGCTAAAATGGATGGCATGTCATCTCGGAGCTCCTGAGAATGAAACAAAAAAGTTCTATTACTAGACAGTTAATTTAAGTTGGACAAATTGAATAGTATGTGGTAAACCAACAGCCTGATAAATAAACTGCTTTATCTAAGCAACAGTAAATGCAATAAAAAGACTAACCAGCTTAAAAAAAAGCATACTGTAGAGACAATAGCCTGCAATCAAAACTCAGAGGCAACAGGACAAAATCTGTGGCATGATAATAGGCGGTGATTCATAATGTTACTGTGGCTATGACTACTGCTGTGGAAAGAAACACTATAGTGGCCTTATTGTCCGCAGTGGCCCGTAAGAAAACCACTAAAAATCACTATATAAATGAAGTGTTGCATATATTTAACATCCATCCATCCCCATTCACATTCAAATGCAAGATATCAAAAGGGCAAAGAAGGTTGAGGTTAAGTTGCTAGATCTGAATCCACTTTTTGTTATCACTGCTGGGCAAGGTATAATATATCAATCTAATTGGCCAATGAGACAAATGGCTGTACTCTTTATAACCAAGGTAGCTAAGGACAACATTTCCTTGCTGTGGTGCAACACCACTGGTAAATGAATACAGACAAAAACACGGCCTTTTCACATGATACAAACAATGGCATGTCATTTTTCATTTTCACACACAATAATCAGAAGGGGGCTGTACTGCCAAAATAACACAAGTAGTAAAACTGAGGCGGTAATCCCGGTTTATAAATAGGGAAAATGCCTGCTGCCACAGCTTTACCAACTCTCAACCTGTTAAGCGTGCCTGTGAGTTTAATGATTAACCCCTAATGTATTCACTGTATTTACACCCAATTAAATAACCAAAGACTGTATTCACAGTAACAGTTGTGATACACATGGTAAAATGTGAAATTATACACAATCGTGAGCAGTTTTCATGAACAATCATTGCAACAAGCGGCATGTTCTGTGTGCAGGGTCACAGCATGATGGAAACCAGACAGAATGTGAAATGCACGGAAAGGTGGTTGAAAAACATACTCACTTGGATTTCACTGAGATAAGAAAAGAATTTGAAGCAATACGATCATTTTGACTGATTTTCACTTTTTGACATGTGCACAAACAAAATTGAAAGTTGTTTTAAAGAAGTATTTTTATGACCACTAGAGGGTGTTGAGAGCTCAAATTCAGTTTGTAAACTCAAAGACAGCCAAGCCTCTGGGTTCAGCGCAAAATGGCTAAAATGGCAAAAATTAAGGGGGGAACATATTGTGTCACATCATTGGGGTACAACACTTGTGCAGTAAAATTTGGTCCGCACGTGCACAAAGGTTCAATAGATAGTGCACGATCACAGAATACCAAAGCTACCTTCCTTGAAACGCACCCAAAGAACAACATCCTTATATTTCCAGTGATGTCTACTGTAACGCTCCAACATCATTGCTCCAGCATGTGTCGTATCCCATAGCTACCATGGGGTCAGAGACCGTATCTATTATAATAGCCTTGGTTTACGGCAGCAGTGTTTACTAAACCAAAAGTTATGGGAAAAATGCATTTTTGGAATGGAAATAAGGGATACTTTTCACTCTAACAAAGGTCTTGTTGGATTACTTGGATTATGTTGTCTCTGAGCTCCAATTCGAAGAAATGGTAAAGCTGTAGACTTTCAGCAACAAGGTAAACAAATGCTTTGAATGGACCTTTTTCTGTTGCTGTAGCACGGGTTGCAGTGACAGAAGCACCCATCGTTTAGTGCATGTTTAACTCTACAGAGCAGAAAAAAAAAACAAAAAAAACACTGTTCAACACTCGTACCATCATGTCTCCGAGGACACTAGCAGCAAGATCCAACTTCAGGTTCCCTTGTACAACTTGCCAGCAGAGCTCGTATAAGGCAGCCTGGATATCTGGATGAACAGGGACATAAACACTCAGTTGATCTTTGGGTAAAAGCAACTTTTTGAAATACTGACAGAACAGGTTAACTCACAAAAAGATATCACAGATTGAAAATACCCTAGATTCTCGGTGCAATTATTGGTAAAATACGAAAATTAATTCTTGATGTTGTATGGAAAAATCTTGTTAATTTTCACCAAAACTGATGCTTTACAAACAAGAATAACAAATTAATAAATGCAGTAACACAAAAACATGCTAACAATTGGGCATTTGAATCTCACTGTCATTGTAAGTGGAAATTTTGACTAAAAACGATGGTATGCTATGAATCAGATCTCTCTGTATGTCATCACGTTTCAGCGTCCCAGACATCTCATTGTTTTGAATGACCTCTATTCCCAAAATGACCGAGTAAGCAAAGATTAACTGTATTTGTAGCTGGGATTAAGTAACAGGGAACCAAAATAATGCAGGGGACAGTCTTTCAAAAAGTTGCAGAAACATATGACAGTAATACCCAAAAATGACAAAAAAAAAAAAGAAAAAACATCTTGACAGCATACATAGTAATGCTTCTGAAGAACTGAGGCTGTTTTGAAACTTACCTCTAACCTCACTGCCATGATCTGTTTTCTCTGTGAGTTCCTTGCACAGTTGTACACTAAGAAGAAAAAACAATCTGGTCAGTAAAACTATTCAGACATCAGAAACCACATTGTGGGAGCTCATTAAATGTAACATTCAAAACAACTTCACAGGATTTACTTATTCTGTTATAGAGCTATGTATGACTCATAATTACAACCCTCAATGCACATTAATATTCTCTTAATATTTAGGATGCTGATGTATTTAATATAGGAGCATAATACCATATCAACATCACATTTCATTTACAATACCACAGAAAAACTCTAATCCAGGCTGTGAGAAGCTTGGGATATTCTGATATTATTCAGAGCCCCAATGCATGTAAATAAATTACTGTGTTTACTGTTTGTTTTCGCTATCTGCACAAACTCCATGTAGTTGTCTAGCTCACTTCATTGGTTAGATCGTGAGCAGGAGAACACAAATAGACAGAAACTCCGTTTGAGGGCACACTGGCATTCACAGGTTGATTAATAAAAGGTTCATCTCAAGGTGTATCTCAATTCAGACCTTAGATAAGGGTAGGAGCCAGAATTGGATATACCGTGAAAACACAAACATAAACTACTGCCAACACAATCATATGTTGATTTGTGCCTAGATGTATGTTTTTAGATTTTCCACACAGTCTCTAGGCCCTTGCACTGGCCCCCGGCTTTTTTAGACTCAGAGAATGTGTATTCAAGGCTTTGCTGTGATGGAGGCTGCTTGGTGTAGTGGCTAGCTATAAAGCCAAGTGTAATGTTGCTTAGGTAGACAGTCTTGACAGAGAAACATACACACAGTTCTGAATTAACCAAAGAGGCGTACAGAGCCACAAAGAATTTGAAAAGCTCAACTTCTCAGCCACAGTAACAACCAAATACCGAATAAGATGAGTTATGGTAAGAGAGTTGCTGATAACTCTGTGACTCTGGAGTGGAAGTTAAAGTAAACAAATAGAATCAGAGGAAACAGAGCTGAACCTTAACACAGAGAAGAAAAACAGAAAGATAGTGAAGTTTTGGGCCATTAGCCTATATGGCGCTCCCTTACTTTTTGGATGACTGTGACAAGGATTTCCTTTATCATCTGTCCAGCAACATGATTAGCTAAAACAAACTATTGCTGATATGATTTTAACAGTAATACAGCTGATCAACAACAAAGCAATACTTTTAACTTTACAGAGGGTACAATGAATATCAGCAATGCAGCACAGCTGTCAATGATGCTCAAATAGGCCTTTTTCATACACATGTGCTGGCTTGGCTCAACCCGGTTTGACTTGGCACATCAGCCCAACACAGCTGGGATTTGCATTTCCATTTCAACAGTCTTGTCTAGAAGGTAACCATAGGTTTGTGAAATTCTGGCACACTATCACACTGGAATCAGCTGAGTAGCGTTTAACTATGATCTATGATCCACTTGAAGGTGCGTCTTTAACCAATGATGCACTTGTCTTGAGTCGATGATGTTTAAAAGCAGCACCCTCTTCAGCGTGATTTACTATTGCACTGTGCAATGGCTGTTGGTAGCCAGCTACTTATTGTCATGAATTTTCAGGCTGTTGTTATGATTTTGGTTGGCATCCACCGCATACTGCTTGAAAAATGGAGACAGGTCGACGAAATGGATATAGAAGAGGAGGGGCAGCTCGGACAACACCCATCTGACATCACCGTAACCCAACTGGAGGTGGGTCTGGTGTGCTTTGGCCTGACTCTGGAGACTGTCCATCTTGTGTGCGACTTGGCACATTTAAACTGGTAATGGGAATGCCAATCAAGGTGGCATGGTTTGCCTCGGTGTGGCCAAAAGTGCCAATGGAAAAAACCCACATGTTTAATGGTGTTCAGGCTACAGGGACTGAGAAATTATACACCATTTTTCTCACATCTTAGTGGCTTGGCTACATTATTTTCCAGGACCTTCAAAATGAACTCGCACACATCTGCCAATGGCAACAGCAGTGTAGCACTGAAAAAAGGGCTTTATACATCTTAACTGGTCTCCAAACTAGAGTCTGACGTTTTATACCACCATTAAAAAGGAGAGCACAACTCCTTGAAGAGCCTAGACATAAATGGATGAACAATTCAAAAAACTTGCAGGAAACATTCCTCAGTCGGGCAGCCACACTGCCTCAGGTCTCTCTTTAACATGTCCTCCGAATAAACTTAACTTGAAAACCACATATGGCTTTCCAGACTTCCATATAAAAAGAGGCTGGTGGTCCATTTCCGTTTCCTTGACCAAAAATACAAAGCATATAAATTAATTTCACACTGACCTGGATGATTCAGACAATTCCACTATCAGAAGTGAAAAGACTTCAGCTGCAGAAAGCCCCACCTGCCCACAGCTGTATAAATAGCCACTAAATAAGTATTTTATGAATCTAAAACTACAACGACGACAATATAATAATAATGACGTAATTTATTGCCCTCCACAGGAAAACTGTATTTCACTTATTGACTTACACACAGGGATGTCAGAGTGCAGGGTGAGCTACGGGACAGCATCCTTGCTGCTGGTGGGGATTCAGTAGGCTGACAGGGGGGCTTTAACCCAGACACTCCAGCTGAAGGAAGGGTCCAGCACACATTGTGCCACCCTGCCTCCTGCATGTATTTGTTATATAATTATTTAATAGGCTGCTTTAAGTAGGAAGGGAAACAGATTTTAGATTTGAATGAACAAAGCCACTGAGGTGATTTTCTCCTTTGTAGCTTTGTTAATCACCTCAGAGCGTTGCTGGTTTAACTTGGGTTTTAATTCTGTTTTGTGCTGCAGCCAGTATAGATGTGAGCTGTTTTACACTCAATGCCTGGGAGGCATCTGTATAAGGAAACTGAGACCCATTGTTATTGTACATGTATGTCTACTGGTGTGGGACTGACGAGAAAATGTGCCAACTTGATAATTTGTTGCAATTTTGTTGTCAAAGCCCTACATATCAGACATGAAATGGCTCTGTAAGTGTGACTGTAAATTAGATGGGTCTCACTGCAGGCCTTTCTTAAAAATGCAAGGGCCTGAAACGAATGAAAAAAGCAGCTAGCGATGTGGATAAGCCCACCGGCCAACTACACCTTAGCACAGCGCTCAAGAGAAAGAGTAAAAACCTTAATTACACGATGTTTTTTTTATTTTGTTGTTTGTTTTTTACCTCTAAAGCATTACACGATCTCATTTTTGCTCTTCATATGCAAGTGCAGATGTTGTTTCGGCAACAGCATACCGTTAGCTACGTGGTTAGCAGCGTTACCTGGGAACTGGGCTTAGCTGACTAGCTAGCTTCACTGGCGCGGTTGGTGGGCTCATCTTTTCTAGCTAGTTATGCCGATGCCAAGGGTGCTGTGTATATCTTATCAAATATTACCGGTTAGCACCAACGTGTCCATTATGTGTAGTAAAATGTGCACTCGTGTGGACCATCGACAAATATGACATACAGAAACTGGCTAACGTTAATGTGAAAGCAGCTAACAAGTTAATATCAGTGGCAAAGGGTCTGAGCCGCATAGACCCTATGCTATGCCCCATGCCATCTTAATGAGAATATATCTACAGTTAATTCAATTGCTTGTGTCTCCATGCCAAGCCAATAAGAGTGTCAACCAAACAGTCGATGATAACTGCCACAGATGCAGCAACATGTTAGTATCAGCCGTTTCCCTCCATCGGCTAACCGACGTCGGCGAAGAGGCATTATCGGTTTAGCAGCCAACTGCGGATGCGCTGCTGCATGCTACTGGTTAAACATATTAACTGTGGACTGCCGCCGATATTGACTTCACGGTGACACAAGCCTGGACCAGTTTAACAGCCAGAGAATGCACTGATTGAGACCAACACTAGCCAACTTAGCTTGGTTAGCCATCATGTTTACAAATAGCTTGCTAGCTAACGTTGGAACGTTAGCTAGCTAAGGAAGCTAAGCTGTTAGCATGCAGATTGCTAACATGAGGTAACACGAACACTGGAAAGCAAGTTGACCAGTTTCAGTCCAAACGCTGACTATATGAACTGATGGTTTCCAAGAAAGTTAAGTAATGACATGGCTAGCAACGTAGCAGGCCATTCGAGGTGTTTTTTTTTTAGCGAAGGTTAGCTCTTGCATTAGCCCTAACTGTTAGCAAACTGTCAGTGAGGCTGACGTTGGTTAGTAATCAAATTATTATGATCACTGTACAACTCTTTAACCAATACAGGCTCCTACGCGTTATTGCGGGATATAACTACTTACAACTCGTGTTTTCCCGATTTTTCCCAGTTTTTGATCCAATCACCAGGGAGGATAAGTGTCGCCATCTTCCATACACACAGCCCGGATGTCTAGTTCATCATGGCACAGGGTCAAATGTGGTAGCTAGCTCCTAGCTTACTATTGCATCGTGGGACACAGAGGGCTGCCTGTGACAAAGGCTTTGTTAATTGTAGTGTGTACTCGGTGTTCTGGCTGGACTTGGAGGAGTTGAAGTCCGGACCACAGCCTGGGAGAACCACAAGCACAGAACTTGTATCGTTTAATTTAATAATAAAAATAATAACAACAATAATAATAATATGCTAATGCAACTCAGTGACCTGCTCATGCTGCATATGGCTGTATTATACACTCACAGCCGTCGGCCCATTTGCAAATAAGTCCGTGTCTGCAGATTTTTAAATCAAGGTACTAAATATTTTCAGTGCGTCCTCTGCCACAGAGGACCGAGGGATTTTTGTTTGTTTGTTTGTTTAAGTTGAATTAGGGCTGGTTGGGGTTGGTTCTTATCTTGTCTGCCAGGAAGTCTTGTCTGATAGTGAACAGGTTTAGAAGTTTTGCCTCACTGCTCATGTGTGGTGAGTTTCAGTTTTGGGTGCGATAGTCAGTATTATTCCCTGGGAAACCTATGAAAACTATGAATTATTTTACCTTATAAGACGCTGAACCATATTTAATTACCTGAAAACAATGTTTTTCTAACTTACCAGCACTGTTGACATTATTTCAAGCACCTCTCAAATGGAAAAGTTTCCCATGAAGATTTCATTATGGGGAAAACCCACAACCACTTTTGTGTTAAATGTGTGCTTTGCTCATATTACAATGAATGATACGGATTATTACACATGGCTGATCATATACATGACTGGACTTGAGAGGGAATTCAAAACAAAATTCCTACATTTGGTTAAATTGATATTAAAAGCATGCATAAAAATTAAATTCTGTTTAAAACAATGTGATCAAATCAAATTCAGTTTCATTTGTACACTTGAAACTGGATGTACAGATTGGCAGGCGTGTTCTTAAAACCATCACACAATTTCAGGGGTTTATTCTGTTCAAAAAGTTACATCTCCAGACATAAATATAAACCATAAATGATGCAATGGGCACTTTGTAAATAGAATAAAAACACAAATTTATATACACAAATATTTAAATATAGGTGTGTGTAAACATACAGATGTATGCATGTTTTCAGCAGTTTGATGCAAAACAGAAAAGAGTCAAAATTAAATGATTAATGTAAATTTACAGGCAATTCTAAGATACATTTTTTCTTAACTGCCTAACAATAGTTAATATGTATATGACAAAGTTATAGGCCATATGATCTGTTTCTCCAGTTTCTAGTAAGATTCTGAGAAATTTGAGTTTTTGTTTCTAATTACAGTATGAATACATCTTTTTCCACAAAATCTTGGAAAGAATCTGCCAACCAGTCCATTACACAGAGGTAAAGAAATATCACAATAAACCATAAAAAGACAAACAGAATTTATGTATATCTGCAAATTAGTGGGTTAACTTCAAATAATTACATTCTATGTATTCCCTAAAATGAATTTCAAACAAACAAAAAATGCAAATATAAAATGAGCACCAATTCACAATATATTACACATTTATAATTGTATAAGATACAATTCTGATACTATAATGGCTGACTAAATACTTCTAAAAATTTTCCAATTTTTAATAACTCTATGTCTTTCTTATGCACACAACATTGGTACACCAAATAAATTGGCTTTTGGAAAAAAAAAAAGGGAAAAAAATCCTCTGCACACTCACAAACATTGAAAAAAAATCTTATTCAATCCTTTCTCAAATCCTTTCTTTATAAAGATTTCATTTATGGCATTTCTGCTTTATTAGATATTATACAGTGGAGAAAAATAGTTAAGATACAGGACAGCAAAGAGATATGTTTTTAAGGTTGTGTGTGTGAAATCTGAATGCATGACACTGTGAATGCTCCAGCTTATTCAAAATTAAATTTAAATGCAGCTGTCAATTTGTCAAATTGTATCTGAGCATTACTGGTTCACCCATTAGGTCTAGAAAGATCAAAAGGAAATATAAACTTCAGGCCATATCTATAGTAACATTATAATTTCCATTACAAAGGATTATTTATGCATCTATGTGAAATAACATGATTAGAAACCATTAATTTACATCTGATTGTCATTACAAAATATCTATAAATCAAAGTCATCTATAAGGTATAAAAGCAGAACACAAAAATCTCTAAAAAATACCATCACAGAGAAATCTGAGGACGCCGTATATCATATTTGCGGCAAGGCCTTTCAACAATATGAGACGCCATTTCACATTATATTTTACTGTGTACATGTTTTGATATAAGGCTACATGCCATGCCAAATTCTAGTTTTAAAAGTATAATGGCCACTATGTATTTACATCAGACAATTCTTGTCTACTCAATGAAAAATGTTACCGATATATATTAATAATATGAATCTCAGTCATTTTTCTTTCACCAGGCACTTGGCACATAATGGAGAACAAGTGTCTCTGTTGACTCTTTTGCGAATCAAAACAGCTTGTTCGTATCCACCACTGACAACAAGGGATTCAGTTTACCACAAACTAGCGCTGCTCTTGTTTTTAGGGCAGCGGCCTGAACCTAGAACCATTTTTTCCTGCAATGTGGCAAAAGTCTGGTGTGTAAAAATAGACCAAAATTCAAGCCCAATGTCTTCTCTTAAATTTAAACAAACAGGGTGTTGGAAGAGGCAATCATTGGTGTCTCACAAACTTACAGTTTACAGTAGTCCATTCACTTCCATTCAGCTCTTGACAGAGAACAGTCACCCGTCTCATCCTCGCAGGATTTTGATAACACATTCTTGTTGACGCATCCAATTCTTGTTAGAACATTGAAACATTGAGAACCTACAGAGATGTGAAAAGAGATTGAGAGCATTTCGAATCAATCATCTTTTAAATAAGAGTTCTGGTATGTTTTAGTCTGCTGACAAAATTTTTGTTCATGAAGTGGACATTAAAGACATTAAATTAAAGTTTATGCGCCCCATGTTTTCTATTTTGTGGAAGACTCACAGAAAAAATACAATTCAAGTTTTTTTTTTTTTTAAACAACAGCTCATCAAATAAATAATACATAAATAAGGAAACAATACCAACAGTCATCATTTGAGTATTATAAAACAAGAAAAGACTTGCTTTCAATAAAATCAGGTTTTTCCTGAAGTCGCATATTTATCCTTGTTTTACAGCAAGAGACATATTGTCAATAGACAAAACTAATTAATCGCCTGCTCTTGTCATTTGTTCTCTTTTGATTTGTAGGAGATTATAAATGAGACACAAGAGATGAAAGATTTTCTGGCTAGATGATCTGTCAATGGGTAATTTAACCAAAAAACAAGTCATAATTAACCACACAATATCAATTCTCACAATAATCTATGATGATCAAATAAAAAAAAAGATCAAATATTATTCAGAGGAGAGAAGAATCCCTACCGAATCATCCATGATGGAAGATGGATCAAAGTAGTCTGGCTTTAGTTCGGATCTTTCCCTGCGATTCTTTGATGGTGGCTAGAAAATAAAAGATCAGTCAGAATGATGCAAGACAAAAGCGACTATAAAACTATAACCACTTGCAATGGAATATGATCTTGGAATTAAGTAGAAAATGATCAAGACTTTTCATTCATTCTTACTCAAGTTGCAGTTGTAACATCTGACACCACAGGCAGACACGAGCAGCAATGCTAAACAATTTAACAATGCCCAAGCAGATGACTTGCATATATACACATTATCTGAATTATTAAATTGTAAAATATTATTGATATTTTCATGATTTATATGAATGGAAAATTTACCAGGCAAGAGGTTTGTGAACTGACATTTAAAGAGCACAATGTTGATACTGTTGTGAGAATTTATCACCTTTACCCCAACATTTCCCTGCGTATTACGTCATGCCACTGTCTTTTGGTGCGTTTTTAGGTACATAGCTGCCACAATGACACTTTTATTTTCTTTTTCTTTTCTTTTGTATTTACCAGATCTATGTCCATCGTGTCAAAGTCCATGCCCTCGTTGAGATCCTCTAGGCGGTCTTCTGAAGACATCATGACATCCTCCACAATTGGCTCTTCATCATCCTCCATGAGTCCAGAGCCTCGGCGACTTAAGAGCATATGGAAACTTGTTAATAAAAAGGGAAATGCATAAATTGTGCATTTTCACACACTTAAATTAGGCTGGATGCTATTCCAAAAAGCAGTCATTCTAAACTTGTAGATTAAATGCCCAGCTCTTACATTGCTTGCTGCATGTGGTTTCTCATCTTGGCGTACTGCATGCAGACCCGCTCCTGCTGCTGGCGGGCCTCTGCCTGCTGCCTTTGCGCCAACATCCAAGTGACCTGGGTGCTGCAGGACAGAGTTCAACACTTAATAAACCTTCATAAAGTGCAGACCAGCTGCAAAAATCAGAACAAAATACCCATGACAGTGGCGATATTTGTACATAATTATTTCAAATGAAGCAGAGGAATACGTATGTAGACGGTGTGTTCTTACTTGTAATCCACTGCAGTCTGGTGGTGGTGGTGTTGCTGCTGCTGGGGTGGGACAGGCTGGTGGGGATGCTGCTCTGGTGGCACAGCGTACGCAGCTGTGTAGCTGTCCTCTGGCCTGAGCTTCTTTGAATCCCTCAGTACAGTGGAGGTGAGGTGCGGTGACGGCATCATCACCGGCGTCTGCACATTCTGCTCACGGTTCATCCAGACTGCATCGCTGCTGCTGCAGCTGTTCTCCTCTGCTGGGAATAAAAACAGCAATTAACCTTATGGCAATACAGTGGGCATGCAAGGACTGTCAGTGTCGATGACAATCTGTTTGCTGTTCCCTTTCCTTGACTGACAGAATGCCTATGCCTCACCAATTTGGGGGCATATCTGTTAAATGGCAGAAAAAGTGCTGTTGCCCTGTCCAGAATTGACCATCAGCATCAGCAATGTTTTCTGCTGAGAGTGTAATTTTTCTTATTGCATACAGTTGATCGTCTATGTTGTTTTAGCTAGTATCACACTGCAAATATGGTCTGCTCTACATTTAACTGGACTAACAGATGTTCCAAAGCTTCGGATCTTCCGTTTTCTCTGCAAGTCTACTTTTTAAAAAAAATTGCAAGGCCTAATCAAAGAATTATGGGCCTCACCCGTTTGATTTGGCCCCAGCCTTTGCCTCATTGTGACTGCTCTAGCTCCAAAAAAATGACAACACATGTTCCTTCAAATGCGTTCTTCAGAAGCCAGTAGGTGATATCACACTTCTTACATCTATTTTTTTAAACAGTCTATGTAATATAAATCCAATGTTAGCTGCCCTGGGGTTCATAAGTGTCCACCAATATTCAAGTTTTATCCCACTGACAGCTGAATACAGGCACAATTACTTTAAAATTACGATCAGAGGCAAAATTAGGGCTGGGATGATATGCTTATCTCCTAGTTCGATGCCATCATGATATTTGGGTGCAGATTTGATGTATTGCAATTCTATGGGTATTGTGATTTGATATTACGATTTACTGTGATTTCCCTGTTTTGAGTTATCCTCGAGTTTATGAATGTAAAGTTTGATGAAGCTGTGATTATGCTAAAGGTGAGAACAGGTGATTTTATACAGTGACATCAAATTTTTAAAAATGATCTCACTACAATGAAATGGCTACTATGGGGGCTAACATCATTACACATGAATAAAATTGGACTCATTGGATCCAAAAGAATCTCAGCTTTCCAGTCAAACTCAATTCATGTAACTCCAAGACTGTTTATGCTCCAGCATGCAGTAATACACCATTTTAGAATAGGCAAAAGTAACACATTTGTACTGTATGCGAAAACCTGCATGGTTTTTGCCCCATAAGGTGGGCATGCCAGATTGTCCCTCACCAAAACTCTGTCTAACTTTGGAGCAGTGTAATTAAAACAAGTGATGCTACCATGGATACATAGGACCCCAAGTAAAAAGTAAAATTCCAAGTAAAATCAACACTTGGAGCCTGATCATTCCTCTGCAGTGCAGCAGCATTGGCTACTCAGTCATTATAGTTTAACAAAGCAATTACTAGCTATCGACATTACTGCTAAGGTGTCTGTTAGATCTGCTTGCTCACCCTCAGGCAGTTTCCTCTTGCTAGTGGTGGCTGGCTTGGACTTCTTGCTCCTGATGGTGGATCCTCGGCTGCTGATGCCACTGATGACAGACATCGTGTCGTCGTCTCCTCCGACCTGCAGGGAGTTCCTGTAGGAGATGAGGGGCAGCCAGCAGTCCTCTCGCTGCAGGGCCATCTGAAAGGTCATGAATCGCTCCAGGTACATGTGACTGTGGAGGTCGGGGTGACAGCAAGCATTAATGTACATCACCAGCTAATAATTACCAAAAAACACATATTGAACACATCTTGTACTATCAACTTACACTGTTTTCTTGTCCTGTCGGAGCAGTTTACTGGAGAACTCGCTCAGGATATCCAAAAAGGCAAGATTGAGAGGGGGATTCCCCTCTCCTTGAGGACTAGGCTCTTTAAAAGCAAACTCAATTCCATCCCTAAAACAGTTACAGAAACAAATAATGAAAGAATGAAAGCCTTACTTATTTATAAAAGCCAGAAAAACAGAGCTGCATGCAAACAACTTACTTATGTAACATGGCAATAGCCTCCCTGGTCTTCAACTGATCCAAGCCAAAAGTTAATGAGAAACGTCGGGCAAGCTCTTTTATGCTGCAGAAGGCTGATGAAGAGCGGTCAAAATTGCAGCCAAGGTCAGATAACATCTCATTGAATAGCTACAAAAGAAACAGAATAATATACTTAAAATTGAAAGTAAATTCGACAAGATTCGTCAACACGTGGGTTCACAGACAGAGATTAAGCCTCATGCGAGAATCAAAACAGGTACATAACCTCAAAGTTTAGCTTTGTAGGTTTATCTTTATATATTTTTTTAATGCAACCTTTGAGGAAAATATACTCTTCTTTGCTTGTTGATCTGAGGACAGAATGAAGGAACCTTTTGAAAAAGTGATACCTCAAAGCCTGACACTGAGCATTTGTATGGTGTTAAGATCAACTTTGTGGTAAAAATCAGCACAACATTTCCACTGATGCATCTAAAAACTAACAGGAAAGGACTTCTGGCAACTCACATCAGCAGCATCTAAGATACTGTACATGACAACTGGAAGAGTGAATAAATTATGGCACACTCCCGTTGGGCTACCAAGTGTAATTTTGAAAATGTGAGAATGTAGTGGTAAGATACTTAATTCAAGCTTCTGCAAAACACAACATGTATTTTACATTGAAATTTTCCTGATGAGGGACTAATTCTCCTAGTCCCTCACCAGGTTTCATCACAGGGGACAAAAACATCTTGAGGTCAAGGTAAGAATGACCAAGCTACAAAAACAAAAATCTCTAGTCCATGTGCAAATTAATGTGATAATATTCAGCATCTGGATTGAATTCCAACTATTTAGTTGAAAATCTGAATATTTCCTGTGTAAAGCTCCTTCAGAGAAGTGTTCAAGTATGTTGGCAACCGGAGAAAATCTTACCTGTTGCAAGCTCAGTATGAGTGTCTTTGCACATTGTATCTTGTCAATTTGTCTTGTTTTACTCATCGTCTCCTTGATGATGTCGCCATAATCGTTGTAATACTAAGGGGACAAAAAAGAATATTGTCAAATGCAAACAGCAGGGCCTGATTTTTTTTTTTTTGTATTTTAAATGAATAAAAATGGGATGTTCAACATACCCTCATGTACTGCTTAAATATATCTGCTCCGGTGTTTATTTCCACTACATTGTAAATGATGAGTTTGCAATATGCTGCTAACAGATTTCGTCGTTTGTGCAGAGCCTCGATTTTACTGGCCTCATCATCTTGCTGCCCATCTGAGAACAACAAATTATCAAAAATAGAATAAATAAAAACGGTCCATCTCTTACACTTGCAATAGCAGCCTGCTGGTGTCAACCTTGACTGCCAAACACATTCATGCTTCCGTGTAGTAAGTAAACAAAAGCGTGGTGAGTGACTCTGACCTGTGCTGTTGTTGTCATCATCCTGGTCGATGAACACCTGATCCAGGATGAAGCTGAGCAGCTCCGCCTGCAGAGAGGAGTCTGGCGTGAAGACCAGAGGCTCCAGCTGCTCCCGTCCCGATGACATGATTTGGTGACTGAAGATCATCAGCATGTCACACAGGATGGTGAAGGCCTGGAATAAAGCTCAGCATCATTCAGCATCCGAGAAAACACTGAGCCTGGTCATGGATCAAAGTCAGGAAGAGATGGAGAAGTCCTTTCAGCATAATCTCACCTGCTCTTTGACTGCTGTGTTGACGCTGCTTAGGTAGCGCTGACAAATTAAGCAGAAAGCCCTCATTTGCTTCCTCAAGGTCACCATATCACCCTAAAACAAACAAGGAGGTTCAACCATCAAATAAGTTAACAAAGTACAATCCTTTCAACGTACCTAGTTAACTAGTGTTGTCATCATTAGTATCGCTACATGAATATTACAATAGCAGATTTTCACAGTTTCGGAAAAGTATTACAATGACTGGTGGTAGAGCTGAACAATATGGAAAAAAAATCTCGACGCAATTAATTTCACAGATATTGCAACAAGATTGACGATGTGATAATGATCATTTTTGCATCATGTTTTAAATTTTACCTGAAAAAACAAAATGACGATGCTGTGATTTTTGCTGGGGTCTCTATCAAACAACGCATAAAGTGAGTTGGGTTAATCTGTTCTCTTACGTTTGGGCAATATGATTTGTAGGCCAGAGCATATCTGTGGCACCGCAATACTTCATTTATAAAGATTTTCTATCACACATTTGACCTTTATCGTACAGAGCAAAAGATTTTGCAAAAGGTGCCTTAAAATGCTATGATGTGCGAAGACATTTACAGCTCATGACATCCTAAGAGAAGAACTCTGTAATAATGTTATTTTTTCACTACTGTAGCTATTTAACATGATTATAAAACCTAAAGGAGCGCCACATGTGCCAGTTGCCTTGTCTAATAAGAGGTTGCATGCTGTGGTTTGTGAAGTGGTTTGTGAAATGATGTGAATTATTTCTGGCACTCCACTGGTTTGTTTTTATTTCCAAAATATTAAGCATAATGTATATTAAAAAAACAAACACTAAATGTCTCGCATCTGTCAATAGTTTTGCTACTGAGTGAATGGTAGACTGCAGAGCTACTGTATAGCAACTGTACGAGTTGGTGACTACACAGTAACATTAATTGGTGACACAGTTACCCCACAATGCTTTAATAGAGCCGGTTTCCCTAAAATTGTATATTTGGATTAAACAACTACATTTAATTGAGTGAGAGGCTATAACAAAATGGATTGCCTCAGCGTACAGCTGAAGATTTTAGGCTTAGCTCTGAGGTCACCATTCGGATTTCCTGGCTTTTACAGCTTTCGGCTGAGACGAGCTCCTCGTTTTAATATTCCTTTTTCATAAATGATAACTTTGCTTTTAGAAATTATTCTTTCCAAATTTCCTCTCTCATAGCCTGCTTGCACGAATGCTAAGAAATGAAAGCAATATGC
>OMLB01026641.1:0-10995 GCA_900302555.1 Myripristis jacobus | reverse complement strand
TAACAAAAATGGATTGCCTCAGCGTACAGCTGAAGATTTTAGGCTTAGCTCTGAGGTCACCATTCGGATTTCCTGGCTTTTACAGCTTTCGGCTGAGACGAGCTCCTCGTTTTAATATTCCTTTTAGAAATTATTCTTTCCAAATTTCCTCTCTCACAGCCTGCTTGCACGAATGCTAAGAAATGAAAGCAATATGCAGGAATAAGTTTTTAAATCACACAAGTTCCAAGTCCCAACGATATACTCATTTAATCAACGCACAGAACAAGCTATGACATTTGCTTTGATTAAGTCAACACATTTCACTTCAGTGTTAGCCATCAGACATCTTCAGGGCGCGTTTATTTATTCAGGACTTATTTTTTTCATCCACAGCTATGTCTCATTTCACAGTGTCGCAAATAATACTCAATACATGAGTAATGAGTAAAATGCAAATGCATACCTTTGAGGAGCTGCCTTCTGATACCTTTGCTAGATGCCACAAGATGATATAATGTGTGCACTGCATTGCATGAATCACAATCTGGGGGGAAAGGTCGGAAAGAGAAGGAAGCGCATTAATGTTAATGGTAGTGGTTAATATTTTTGGTTTAATGTTCCAGGGATATTGCTGATACAATCAGAGAAAGTTGCACATTATGGCTGTAATACCTGCTCAGGCATATCCCCATTTTGTAGCCCTGTGCTGAGCAACCTGTAGTTGCTGGTGAAAAGATCCCATTTTGAGAGGTCATGTGCACTTGAAGAGGAAAAAGAAAGAAAGAAAAGAAATAAATACAAGTTTGGGCAATTAAACTAAATACGCAGTCGCATCACCCATAATAAAAGCTTACAAAAACAAAGCATAGCCCATTCAAATACGTGACACTATGCATGTTTTAAAGTTCATGACCTAAATACAAAAAAACAAAAACAACATACAACGTATTCTACATTCAACCATGCATGCAAGTAATCACAAACATGCTCATTGCTTTACTTGTGGAAAGCACTGATCCTCTTCAGCGTGGACAGAACCTGGTAGGCATCATCTTCATCCGGTTCTTCACCCTGTCAGAGGAGAAATCTCACTTCTAAAATCCTGGACAATCTACCTCCCTTCTGCATGTGATAAAGGACCATCCCAATCTTATTTTGATTTCTTGTCAATAGCTGTGATCATATCTGTTGCTTCATTAATATCGGTTGCATAAATTTGTAACAAATATGCTTTGGTACGACCAACCGCTTGGTGAAATTTAAAAGTTGCTGCACATAGGTCATTCCATCTTGTGAATACTTGGACAGGGCGCACCTTTGCTAAAGCCCTGTAAATACTAAGCTTGGGCGGTATCCGTTTTTTCAGACCATCATACCTTTGGTATGTGACCGTATTGGTGTAAAAATAAATTTAAAAAATTACTTAAAGCTCAGCCTCTGGTAATAGGAGTCATCGTAGCATGACAATGTCTTACCCACAATGCTGTGTGTCTAATACGCAATTAGCCTACTTAGACAAGTCTTGCAGGGATTAAATATTTATGGCCCATAGAATAATGGATAGGTAGGAAATAAACTGCCCTTCTTCCATAGATCCAGCATGCCTTGCTGGAGAACATGATGACACCCGATGGCAGTCTGACAGTTAAATAAAATCACGTGGCTAAAAAACTGTTTTGCTGGTTGGAGGAAGTGATCTCAAGATAAAGTTAAATGTGGCAATCACAGGGACTAAACTCAGAATACTCCCAAACAAGGACTGAGGCATTTTTCTTTTTTACTAGTCCTGTAAATGTCTGCCACGTGCAGTCACTAGCTTTCTCAGCTCAGATGCCTGTTCCACCAGTGGAAACTGACCTCTGGTGGCACATCACCTCAATGCAGCATCTCTCAATGAGTTTTAATAGAAAGAAGAGCATCGATATTTTTGATGGTACTGAAAATCAGACCTTTGGGATTCCTAACTACCCTGGTATACCATAATAGCTTGATATTGCCGAAGCCTAGTACATACATTAAAACCTGAAAGGACTTTTTTTTCCAGGTGTATTCTGATTCTGCTCAGCAGTTCTTCACTTTTGTTGTGAGCGGTTGTGACTGCCAGCTGGGAGAGGGGAACCCAAGTATAGTGGAGGTGGAGGTCAACAGTTCACTGAGACTTGCACAACAGAACAGGAAACACAGGAAACAGGTTCCTTTCACATAACCTAGACATAGATGCAGAGCTTGCTGCTCAACCCTATGCATACCCAAAAACCTCCTCAAGCTTTTAACACTGAAAACATTTAGTATTAATTTGTGAAACTGAATATGATCAAGTAAAACTGCACTTACAGCAACCATACAGACCTTCTTGTATTCAAAAGATGGAATTACCTATGCACAGCAACTTTAAAGTTTCACATAGCAGTTTTTTACATTTTTGAACATGAATGGGAGTGGATTTGGGTAAGTGAGCCTTGACGTCTAAGCTATCAAAGCATAGTCTGTACACGCTTATAAAACAGGTATAAGGCCATAACACCGGATATACCACAACTGGTAACAGGAATTCAAAGTAGGACTAGTATGGTTGTTTAAAATGTTCCCAAACAATTTGGGTAAAGGAAGTCTCGAAGCACCTACCTCTTGCAGGAAGTCCTCCAGCAGTCTGTTGAATTTGTCCACCAGCTCGTCCAGCAGCTGGGAGCGGGTGATGTCCACGCGGTTAAAGATGGTGAACTCCTCATTGCAGAGGTAGTGATAGGTGGTGGAGCAGACCTCCAGCACCTCCGTGTCTGTGTGCTTATCCACAACCTCCCAGATTTGCCGCAGCAGAGAGTCCAAATGCTTAATGAGAACAAAAACAGCTAATTATTTTACCAACACTATTTGTGGTATGCACAAATTTATGCAAGGTGTAAAAGTTAGGATAAATGTGATGTTTTACAAACCTTTTCTAACCGACCAGTCGTGTAGATATCAAGATCAAAGTACTTTGGTATTTGTAGCAAATTGGTCACTTTATCAACGTCTACACAGTACTGTGAAAAGGCAAGGAAAGGAGAGGCAGTTAGTTTTGAACGGTAAGGAGTCAGTGTAGTTGTCCAGTTATGAGTCAGTTTTGTGTAGAAAGAACAGCGGTGATCACCTTTGCCAGGAGAAGAGGCAACGCAACTGCAAACATCTCTGTGATTCTTGTCCGGTCATCCAGCTGCATTTTCTTCTCCTTTGCAGTCAGGACCTTTCACATGCAAAAGAGCCAAACAATATTCACACAGCTCATCACACAAATAAGTTGGGAAGTAAATGCTCTCTAAGGCATGAGAACACAGCAAGCCAAGCGCTCACCCTCTTCCCCGTGCCTCTGCCCACTGGAGGGTGGCACTCACACGCCTGCCGGATGGCACAGAGCATGATCTCTACCAGAGCTGTCTCCTGCTGGTCCGTCAGGCCTGGAAGACAAAAACACAGAAACTCACTATGACCATCTAATAAGGGAAACGCTTGTTGTCCAACTAAAGGAAGTCGCTTTCCAAGGTGTCTTCAGCTATGTGCGATTTAAACTGAATACCTTTAGACTTTTTAAAGAGTTGTTTTTTGTTTTTTTTTAATGAAATTTAATACTGAAGTTTGCCCAAATCATCTCCCTCTTATTCAACAAAGCATTGCAGGAAAGTGTAATGTGGTGAGGTATGTTTTAGGAAGGAATTATTAACTAGATAATACAGTTTGCTTTAAGTTAAACAGCAAGGTGTTAATGTAATAAATCAAATCATTTATTTTTTTCCACAGAACTTGAAACAGATAAGTGCGAGGATGTTAATGGATTTGTCTTTACAGTTAATACCGCAGCTATGTATAGAGTGGGTTGGATTAATCGAGAATAAGCAAAGTAAATAGAGAGGTAATATTAAGTTCAGTGGCTACATATTTTTTAACATTAAAAATGTTGACTCTGATGTAGAAGAACTTGACTTGTTTTGATGAAAAGAAAAACAGGGATGAATGAAGTCAGATAAAATATTCAAGACCTCATAAATTCAAATTTAATTCATGTTTAATTAACTTTTAGGGCCTAATGTATGTTTAATTGAATTCAAGAGTCAAAAGAGTCCAATAAATGAAAGGACTCCCATGCAGTAAGGTTACTTTTCCTCATTTTGACTGGAGCTGGAAAGCAGAGTTAGTGAGAGACATCATACCCTCCTCCCCTGGCATTGGCTCGTCCAGCAGCAGGCTGATCATAGTCTCCCAGTCTTTCAGCAGCTCCGATGCACAGTCCCACAGGCTGTCCACCAAATAGGCCCCATGCTCGTGGAGCTGGAAAACATCAGGGGACTTTTTCAAACATCTGGTTATAGGCACTATGCACCATGTCAATCTTAACAAGCCATTTCTCTCTTAAGTAGGAAGGGGGCTTATTAGCAAAATATCTCAAAGAGTATCATGATTGTCCAATTATTCAGATAGAGGAGGGTTTGTGGGGTCAATTTTTGGGGACCAGCTTTTTTCCCCCAGAAAATCAAACCTGGAAGACAAACAAAAACGGATGCTGCACCTTCACAAGTTAAAGAACTGTTCACTGACCCTATCAACACCCTGCCAGATGTTAGAATCTTTATGTTTCTTAAATCAAAAAAAAAGATCTGACAACAGGTGAGATAGTCTTTTTCTATGCACTTTTTTCAAGTATTTTCTTGCATCAAGTCACATTAAAACAAGGCTAATCCTCCACTAGTATCAGGAAAATATCATTTGATTCAAGAAAATTCTTGAAACATAATTCAACTGGAATTGTTTCAGCCTGCTGCCAGATTTTCAAGTTGTTTTAATTCTAGATCAAACATCTTTTTAGGATGGGCATTTCTAGTACAGTGGACAAAGGGTTAACAAACAAAAGTGAGAAACAAGGACCGACCTCACTCTCTAGGAAGAAGAAAACAGTGATCTTGATGAGGCTGCCATTGAGGCTCTGCCTGCCTCTTCTTGGCAAACCCTCCTCCTCAGGACCTCGATGGCTGAAGAGCCTTTAACCAGCACAACATAAAAAGTCAAGCAGTACACTCAATTTGGCCACTGAATGCAAACACAAGCCTTGGTCAGACTAGAAGATTGCTATGATATGGAATCTTCCTGACATAAATTCATTCATGTTTTATATGAATGAGAGTTTTCTCTTCTGTTTTTCTTCCTCTCTCATTAGCTGCTGCCTGGGTCTCTGTCACTGTTCACTGTTGGACTATGCCACACTACATGAGGCCTGCCAGACTGGGCCCAATGAAATCAAATACATCTGAAAAAATCTTCAGACTCCCACTGGTCTGCAGCTGCCAGGACAGCTACAGTCTCCAGCGCTGAGTCTGTTCATACTACAGAATAAATCTGAATGGATGGTCTGTCGGGACTTTCCACTTGGATTTACAGTGTGAGCTAAACTCGTCTAGTGTGACAAAGCCTTTCAGATACCTCAAAACATGCTGGACTGATGAAATCCAATTTTATTCCCAGTGGCCTAGGTGAGCCTCTTGGCAAGTTTGTCCCCTGCAATAAAGCACTTACTTCTTGAAGAGAAACTCTCCTGCTGCTACAGCTATGGGCCGATGGGCCGAGTAAACCAGGTGATACACACTCTCACAGTCCTCTGCTGTCAGAACCTCATCGCTGCTTCTGTTGGATGAAATCGACATGGTCTCAGTGATAAATGCTGGCTGAATAAAATTAATATTTGATGAAGTTGCTCATCTCAGGCATGGAACTGAGCTTAAAATTTGAGCTGTCCTGATTTCCCTGAGGATGTACAAAAAATATCGTTGAGAATAGATTAAAATGCTCCAAGGGACGTATTCAGGATCAAAGAGAAAGTATAATTTTTGAAAAGTCCTGAAATGAAATAAAAGTGATGGTATGCGACTGAATGTGGTTGTATTCTGCCAAGTCTACAACAGTTCTCTCAGCTATTTGATAATGCCATCCATTTGATGACATCCGTGAGTATCAATGAGCAGGAATAACTTGTCTAATCTGTGCCAAAACACATGAAATCCAAATCATTAGAGAGATTCTGTGTCTATGATTTTGATTTAATGACTACATCAACTTTAGATTCATGTGATGCAGCAAAATTAAAATACGTATAATATAATGTCGAATGATAAACTGTAGAATGATGCCATTCAAGAGAAACGTGATCTTACTACAGAAGTGGTTACTCACTGTAAGACGAGTGTCAGAAGTTTAATGGCTTGTACCGCGACATCATATTCCTTGTCCAGAGTCATAGACACAATGCGGTCCTGTTAAGGAGAATAAGTTATTTCAAAGATATACTACCTTTATGGTGTCTCAAATTAAAAAAAAAAAATCTTTTTTCCAGAACATGAACTGTCATATCATGCAAGGATATATTTGAGTGCAAGTCTAGTGCAATCTTTAGATGGATGTACTGTATGCACAAATTTATTTTATGACCACATTGAAATTAGAGGGTCATTAGCACTTAAGAAATCCAGTTAAATGTTCTTTTTTTTCTTAAAAAGACATTCAATGTGCTAATGCCTTTGACATCTGAGTTGCAGCTTATAATTTATCAAACTTAAGTTTTTACCATCAAAAGTTTCCAGTGATGATTTTAAAAAGGTTTCCACATGAAATCAGGGTTTAAATATCCCTTTTTTCCAGGAAGCGTGAGAAACCTGTCACTTGTTGAGAGGTTCTGAGGCTGCTGGCTCACCTTGAAGCGGCTGGTGAAGAGCTCCAGTCGAGTGTTGAGCTCTCTGTTGTAGTAAAGGCCTTGTAGGGCGGTCAGGCACTTCAACCGCACCTCACCTTGCTGGGAGTCACAAGAGCAATACATTTAATATTATTTCTTCATCACCACTCAGTTTTTATAAGTGCTATTATCGAAATATTGAAGAAAAAAAATCACTACTTCCAATGCCTGATACACAATGGCATGTTATTATTGCCGTGTTAATCTGAGTTGTATCAGCTCCATGTTAGCTTGGTAAAGATTTAATGAAATCAGCAGCCTGATTCTGTAATTATCAACAATCAACAATTTACTGGACATGTGAATGTACTTTTTTGTACATGGACCCATGAAGAGTAGTTGCTGCCTCTGCACCAACTAAACCAAATAAACAAAATGTGTTGATGCGTTTGTGAAAACATTTCCTGTCATGCAATGTCGTCCCAGATGGAAACACTTCTATGAACAAAGAATGGATAAAAATAACACTGGCCCCATGCCAAGTGCTTTCAGTTACCTGAGATGTCTCAATTTATCTCAATCAAGATGCACTGTAACAGCATTTTAAGATGTTTTTCTCTGTCAGTTGTGAGGGAATCACTCTGATGACAAGTCCACCTTGTCTCAAAGGTACTTTGGTCATTCACCCTAAAAGCATTCTTATCCAGTGTGTCTCAATTTTATATCGATTTGTATCCAAGCAAGTTCAAATTGTAAGATTAAATCCACTGACTTTGTTTTGCTGTTATCATCAAGGTAGGAAACCATCTTGCTGCTGTTTAATTGACTTTATTCAGACCAGAGACACAAGAGCGGTCAGTTGGCTCACCTTGTCATGCATCGTCCAGCCAACGTACTTCAGGTAACTGTCATTGAGGAAGGCATCACTGTACAGCTTCATCCACACTCCAATCTCCTCAATGCAAATAGCTCGTATTTCAGCAATGGAGTCACTGGAAAACAGGGAATGAGATTTGACAAGAGTTATGAAGCCTGTCATGTCCAGAGGTGCTGACCAAAGTGCCAAATAAGACAAACTGACAAATTAAAATCATGTGCACACATATTGGTGCTGACAGAAATGTTACACAAGAGGGCGCCAAAAAACCAACAATCCACACTGAGAGGTCCTGGTTTGTCATGAGAGACCTCAGCAGCATGCAAGCCACCTCACTGAAATCTGACAGTCAATATAAAGTCAAACCAGGATTTACGTACCGATATCTGTGAACAAACACTCCTTTGAAGATTGCATTCATCATGTTTTCAATTTCATCCTGATTTTCTTGAAGCTGGAAAAAAATAAGCAAACACAAAGCGATTACAGCTTTCAGGAGGCTCTGTTGTGAGCTGGTTCAAGTAGTCAATCTGAAAATGGGAAAGGGGAACATTTTGTTGTTGAGTGCAGTGTTTTCTTTTTCTTAACTGAGGATGGAGAGACTTTACTGTTGAAGTGGTAGCTTCCCAAAGCGTGGTAGCAGTGAATTAACTAATATTCTTCTCACCTCTTTCCTCTTCTGCAACAGGAGTTCCAACCTATCATTGGCTCTTTTTCCAATGATTTTGTTCCTTTCTGCCTCGTACTGCCTCTGTGTGTTGTCCATGTTGATGCTCAAGTTCAGAGCCACATTCACCAAGGCCGTCATCAACTTCATGGCTGTCAAAAATTACAACAGTCAGTTGCACACCTGAAGGCAGAGCAGCTACCACAGGGTGTCTACAGGTACCAGAGAGTTAAATTGAATGCTTTTTAAGACCTACTGAGGATAAATTTTATCCAAATTTAGGACTGATTTTGGGGGAAATAATTTTCTCATTCTAATGAGCATTGCAGGTAAGTGTAATTACTATTAGATTTATACTGCATAAAGTAGTAGCCTATGTATATTCAGTCTTGAGCTGAGGTCAGTTTTAGGGGGAAAATGGTCGGTTACTGACTACATGATTCTAATACATTCCTTTTGCTTAGACGGCAAGCAGCTGCTGGAGTTAATCTAACCAAGATTTTTTTTTCCCACACAGAACATAGGACAAGTCCAAGGATTTTTGTGGATTGTGTACATATGCTAAAGTGAATAGTGTAGTTTCTTGTGTGCATGTAAATGTCTATGAAAATGAGTGAAAAGTGAGTTTAGGCTAATCTACACCAGGTATTTTCCCCAACAGGCAAAGAGCAGAATGTCAGTATAAAGAAAGTATTAAGTTCAGTGGTAGGTTTAAAATTTTGTAACATCAAAAATGCTGAACTTCATGCAGTACAACTTTTGAGATGGATAAATGATATTTCAAAAAACTGTGTGTGGAAATTAAGTTAAATTCAAATTTAACTTCATTTTAAGACTTTTTAAGGACCTGCAGACACTCTGTACCAAACAATAGCAGCATGTGCTTGGATGCAGGTAACCAAAGTGCACTTTGAAAAATACATCAAAACTGACCTGCTAGTGTGCTTGTATGTCTGAAGGCCCGGACCTGTGAGTCAGACAGGCCGGTAAGCAGTGAGATGACGGTGTCCATCATGTACTCGTCGTAGATGATGCTGTACTGACACTGACGCACCAGGACCGCAATGACCTCACAGAAGCTGAGCCTAAACTTCTTCCACTGTGGCCCTGATAGGGTTAATGGATAGTCACCACTGTCCTGTTTGGAGAATGAAGAGAGTCAAGGCATTTGCATTCGCTCTACATTGCTCATTTTCACAGAAAACATCTGACAAGCTGGTATCTCTAGTAGCAGCACAGATTTGTGTTCATCTTTTTCTGTCAAATTAATCCAAACAGAAGCTCCACAAAGCATACCGCACCTCATCAAACTCCTCTGTCATTTTTCGAATGATCTCAGAGTTCTGCATATGTCTGAACATCTCTGCGCTCACAGCACCTGTGACACATTGGCAGTACAGTTCAGCAAATTAATTCTGGCTGCAAGCATCATCAGACACAAAATCATCTCAGATACTTGCCTTTACAGCCAGCGCACTGAATGAAGAAGTTGATTAATTCCAAGAGAGCAATGTCTCTGTCGCGTTTGTATGCCTCGATCCAGTCATCCACGACAGACTAGAAAATACCACACAAGCCACAAGATATTTTACATCATTTTTTCCTCATGCATCTTTTCCAAAATCAAGCTTTGAAATGATCTCAAAACATTACTGAGCTGAGTCTATAAGTTAGCCCTGCCTTTCACTTTTAAAAGACTCATTCAGTTATGATTAACTCAGTCCAGCACTGTAAATGTTACGAAAAGTAACCTGCAAATTTGCACATGCACATGCTCCCCTAGAAACCATCAGTCAAAAAAACACTCATCGTCTCTTCACCAAGCTTGTGTGCACCTACCTGTGTGGCACTCTTTCCCATTTTAACCACCTCAAACAGAGTCATAGTCTCCATCCCATTCTCCTGATGATGGCCATTCACCCAGCCGAGGCCTGGGACCTTCCCTCCGCCCCCACCTTTAGCCTTGTCTCCAAGGGCCTTCTTTCCTTTCTTGGTTGCCTTTTGGGGACAAAGTTACCACAAATGCTATTATCTTTAAGTACACCATAGCCCTAACACGTCCTAGTGTGTACTAATAATTTTAGAAGCTTTTGAGGCTGATAATGTTATTTTACCGGTGCAATTTTATTTTCTGCGAAAACAGTTCCTATAATATCATATTAGTATTTCATGTCTGAAACAGAGGCACAAAAATTCAAATTCTTGCACACACACACACACACACACACTTATACATGTTCAAAATATATACATTATGAATATATGACTTCTTGATATATCATGTTTGAACGGCTTACCGTTCCTTTTCCTGTCTTTGCATTTTTGCCATCAGGATCCTCGAGGTCAGTATCTGAAGATAGCTGCGTGTCAGTCTCTCTGTGCACGACACAAAAAATCATCACAACCATAACACAGGCTTCAAAGATTACACAGATCTTTAAAAATCGCACCAATGTTGCTCATGCTGATATTAGCATTCATATAAATGCAATTTTTTTAAAAAAAAATGGCCAAACACAGACTTCATTCTTTTACTTACTGAGGTAACTGAAACTCTGGTTGCAAATCTTGTGCTGCTATCATTTCTTTAACATTTTCTGGATCTGCTTGTTAAGTGCCTCTGCTGCTCTGGACCCCAAGCAAGAATCTCTCTTCAGTTCCACCTAGACTGTAAGACAACACAAAAGAAGAGTTGGTAACTGATGATTAGGCAACAATGAGCACATTAACAAAACAGAATAAATTCTCACAAAGAACCCAGTTCTAAGAACTCAGGCA
>OMLB01026640.1:0-13352 GCA_900302555.1 Myripristis jacobus | reverse complement strand
GCTCACACAGTTTCAATTTATTCTTCAGGCTCAAGGACAGGATTGTCATGGTGGCTTAGTACTGGCATTAAACCCTACAGTTAAATGGCTGTGTGAGTTTCCATTAACCTACACAATAGAACCACCATGCTAATTTTCACAGCTCCATTTTTTTTTCAATAATTGATATTCATGATGTGTGTTCTTGTAGCCACCAGTTAAATTCAGTTTACATAGTCTTGCGACTTTCAGGGCGGCCATGGGTTGTTTGATATTCCTGGGGATGTGTGGCATGTTTAAGTCAACAAATTAGTCAAATCCCAGCCACATAATGCAAACCTCATTAATGCTCTCTTTTGAACACATGACAGAATTTCTATTAGCCTCACCTAAACACATGTGCCATGATATAAAGTTTCTAAAACTTCATGCTTTCCCCTGACTCTCATTCAAGGATGCATGTCCGCAGAGCCCTGTAAAGTCCTTGCTGTGATTATGGGTATAATGGTGATGCTATAAAGTGGGAGACCTCTTGGGCCGCATTAAGTGAAAATGTAAGCCTGTGGCTGTGCTGTTATCATAGTTGATGTTGAATGCTCTTTTTCTCTTTTTTCCTAGAGAACGACAGACAAGAGGAGAATACAACCATAAGACAGGTTGGCCAACAATCCTTTCCGGGCACTACGTCACTGTGCTGTTCATCACACAACACTGACAATAGAAATCAAGCACAGATACTGAGATGTCCTCTGTATTTAATACTCAGGAGCAATACTGAGGATGGTTAGAGAACTAGAGCTGACCGCCTGTGAAAATAAAAACAAACATACAAACAAACACAAAAAAACAAAACACTTGCTGCTGCTTTATCCCGCTGTTAATGGCAAGTTGCCATGTGGTGGGGAGCGCTCCAGGTGACTTCCTGCGGTGTTTGCAATGGCTGCGACCACTGTTTGCTCAGATTATTGCCTCTGCATGGAGGCAGCAGCATGCAGCTTTAGCCTGTGCTGTGTCTGTGCTGCCTCTGTAGCTCCCATACTAAAGCTGCTTTCAGAAAACAGGTCTTTATGCCTGGGTTTGACTGAACTGGATTTTGAAGGCAGAGAGAGACTCTATATTTTTAGACTGATGTCATCAGTTGACAGTATTTTCTACCCATATAATTTTGCTACTCTTCGTGTCAAAAAGTAAAAGTTGTCTGTGTTGCCTGCAGAGCTTTTCTCTCAGCAGGGACAAAAAGCTGTGGAAATGGCATTTAGACCATGGGACACTAATGGGGATTTCACACCTATAGCTTCCTTGCTTGGGTCCAATTCAGGCGTGAGCTTGCTACTTTGTTACATTTTTCATCATGTCTGATTAGTGTTCACATGCCCTGTGGTAAGCCAGCCAGAATGTGTGCAGAAATGGCGCTCTGGTCAGACAGGTCATTGATTTCTTGGACAGAACTTATTGGAACAGTGGAGCAAAAGCAACATAATAATGTAGACCTCAGTATTGTTTAAGGCTGGCCTATGACTGCTTATCTCGTAGTTCAGTTCTAACATTGTACATGGGTGCCAATTTGATATGTTTTGTGATGTAAGAATTGCAGGTACAGGTACAGTTTGATATTATGGGGAAAAAAATATTCCTATACTTCTAGAGACTGTATAGTAAGTCATATTTCCAAAACACTGCATATCAATTATTTAATTGTTTAAGTACTTAGGTATTCTACAAATATCGTGATTCGATATTACAATTTATTGTAATTTTTTAATTATATGGATTCAGGGATTTGAAAAAAAAATGTTTTATTTAGGTGAATAGATTTTCCCACCTCTAGTATTTTTTATTCTCTCCACAAGCTTCATTTCATCGTTACTTCACTGCTCTGTCTGGCTGGGTGTTATTAGCTGCTATCAAACCACAATGCACTGTGTTTTGGTTCGCCTCCTGTAGTTAGGTCAGAGTATGGTCTCACTTGTACGTTTACTGTGGTTCACTAGGAACCAGACCAAGTCCCCACTTTTCAGACAGACCACCATTCACTTGTTTGGTCTGCACCAGAGTCCAGGTAGGTGTTCCCTCACAAACTTTGGACTATTTTGGCAGGTCACAACTTCAGTGGTTTGAACCAAAGCAAGGAAGTTTTGAAAGCGACATAGTAGATTTTGGGTTTTCCAGCAGGATGTTTTGTTTTCAGCATGATAGCAGTGTTAAAACCTGGTTCAAAAGCCATGACAGAGAGAGAAACAGACATTTAAATTTGGCAAAAGTTTAAGTGTTTAATACAAAATGAGCATTAACAAGAGCAAATTAACACAGAATGATACATGGAGTGTAGTAATCAGTAACAACAGTGGTGCAAGGGAGTGCATGTGTAGAGTGTGCATGTTCTCTCTGTGTGGGTTTCCTCTGGGTGATCCGATTTCCCCCACCATCAATAGACATGCATGTTAGGTTTCTGCTCCCATCAGTGTCCGTGACCAAGGCACCAGCTCAGAACTGGAGTTGGTCCCTGGGCACTGCACTGTGGCTGCCCACTGCCCAATAGTGAGCATGGGTTAAGTGCAGAGGACAACTTTCCCCACAGGGATCAATAAAGGATAACTTGACTTAGTCATGTGTGTAGGCTTTGGTGTATGTGGGGAAATAAAAGAATAAAGGCTAGGCTACCAAACAAACCCAAAAGAGGAATCAACTGGGGCCAGTGGTCCATTGGGATCAGTGATTATTTGTACATTTACAATTACAGACATTCAATCAAATTTGGCAGCTTTTATCCAAAGCGATGTATGAATGAGAGTTTTATGCAAAGATCAATTCAGGAGAGAACAATGAATTTGGCTCACGTGACCTCAATCATCCAATGGCCTGCCAATTACCCAATCAGATCCCTGCAAACAAAACACCAACAGACACAGAAACAATGCCTCTGCAGAGACAGCCCAGGAGCCGTCGCAGCAGCTGTAGGAGTGCAGGGCTCTCAGCTTCCTCTTCTATATACATAGTAGCACGTCTCATAGCATAGCCCACAATATCCCACAATATATCAGTCTAACCTTACATTTTAAATTGAATTTGCCCGAGGGAAGAGGGTGACGTGTGCCTCTTGTATCATATTCTTATTTCCCTCTGAATGGGGAATTTTTTAATACCCAAACATTTTAAAAATATTACCTTTTGCCAAGTCAAGTGTAAAGGTCTCACTGAACTTCAGAAAAAGCTTTTAGCCTCCGTGGCTTTTTTTTTATGTAGTGGCAGTGGTTTTATTTTCAGTGCAGTTCACCTCCTGTCATGCTCGACCCCATTCGCCTTTCAAACTTTATATGTCTGTCTCACTTGCATTCTTTGTGTTGTTTGAAGTTTTTACATTTGCCAGTATATAAACCTGCTAGTGTCCATGCCCTTCCACTGTTCACAGTTTGCTCCATCCTGCCCATCCACTTCTCAGCAGCAGTGGAAAAAATACAATAAGCATTGGTTGCATGTGCCTGCCCATTTGAATAATTCATAATTTGGCCCGCTGCCAGCTCAGGGTTTCAGTCAGACTGAAGGGTGTGTGCTGTGTCGAATGCCAAGTGTGCACTACAGGAAAATATCACTTTGTCATGTTTATATTTATGGCTCTGTCATGTTTAACAAGGTGGGGGATGCCCTCGGTTCACTGTAGACGCTGCGTCTCAAATCACGCTGTTCTTTTTCCCCCAAGGGGAAATCCTCCCCTGTGCAATGTACCTCCATCACCACTGTCAGTCCCACAGCTGCTCCTCCTGTTCCAAATCCTCAACAGTCTTGATGTGATTCTAGACAACCAGTCTTCATGCAAGGCCCACGACACAGCTGTAACCTTATTGCTCAGGTTTGCACACTCCGTTAACTCAGAGCTTTCTCACCAGGGACTCAGTTTTGCTTCGTTTTGGAGTTTTAATCGCCTCCTGTCTAAACGACTGCATCTTACTTCCTAAAACCTCTCTTCAGCCCATACAGCACATCTAGAATGCTGCAGCCTGTCTTTTCCTCACCCTCCCCAAATTCTGCCACGTTGCCTACAGTCCCTCCACTGGCTGCTCATATCAAATTTAGAACTCTGCTGCTGGCATACAAGGCTCAGGGATATGCAACCCCCCCATGCCTCCAGGCCACAGTCGGGCCTTACATGTCAGCCTGAGCTCTGCTGTCCGCTAAACTTGCCCCTCTCTGCGACAACCTGGCTGTTCCTGCACCCACACACTTGACTCCTCTCCCTCCTATGAAATGACCTTTCTTCTTCAGTCACAGCAGCACAGTACTATATACTATATACACAAATATTGTGAAATGCCCCCCTTCAGAAGTGCCTCATGTCACCATTTCCTCCGTGAACCACATCCACTTTCTCAAGCCTCTGTCTGTCCTTACTCTTCTTTGCTCTCATCGTGCCAAAAATCCTTTCTCTTGTTTTTGATTCTCTTTTAGAGAATCATCACAAAGATATTGTCATGGCACCAGGGCTCTGGTCACTCCTTACCTTTGGTTGCATTTTAACTATCACAACCAATAATGACAATTCTGCCACACAGTGGCTTTAAAATCAGAAAAAAAGAAATCCATATTGGCATATGCTTCATTGAAGCTACATCACACTTTCATTGAGTGAGTATTCAAACTCAAGTTTCCATTATTTTAGGACTGCATCATTTCATACACATTTCCCTTGATTGTCAGCCGTACATACACTACCAGTCAAAACTTTGGACACACCTTCTCATTTAATGTTTTTTCTTTATTTCCATGACTATTTACATAGTAGTCATGGAAATAAGCTACAATGTAAATAGTCATGGAAATAAAGAAAAAACATTAAATGAGAAGGTATGTCCAAACTTTTGACTGGTAGTGTATTTGGGATCTTTGGAAGCATTTGAATCTCCACTAGACTTTGAAATAAAGTTCTGTTGGTTTGAGCAAAGTTTGGCCATGCAGCAATTGCAAAACCACCCATGGGCGCAGCAGAACTGAAAAGGTCAAGGACAAAAGAGCCTAAAATGCAGTGCAAAGAGACAGTGCAAAGCATGCAACAGGTACACTAACAGATATGAATCCTTACTTGCTCACTCACTGCAAGGCGATCGATCAGGCTGCAGCAATGCCAACAAAATGCCCAAAAATCAAAGAGAAGAAAAATCTGGCCGCACTTTGGGCTGTAAACCTTACATTCTTGATGCAGTTGCATGTTTTGCTAATAACTAGCTTGGCAGTTAAATCTCTTTTCTGCATACAATTAGTGATACATTTTTTTCTCATCATCTCATCAGTGCTCTTTCTGTATGATGACTTCTGTGGCTGTTTACTTAACTTGTCTGGAGTGAGCTGGGAAATTGCTGAAGGTTATTTTATGATGTGTACTTTGGTTGTTTAAACACTGGCTGTCACTCTGCAAAGGTTGATTAGAAATGTTCGGAATAGATGAAAAGTGTCCATTTCTTTTTCATCTTATGATTAACATGTCTTTACACAGAGTTGGAATTTCTCATGCATGTACACACATGCATATATATATATATGTGTGTGTGTGTGTGTGTGTGTGTGTGTGTGTGTGTGTATATGCTTGTAGTTCATTAAAGATCAATGTCCCATTTCTCCTCCATTATTATACTGTCTACCTTTCACAGTCTGAGAATTTGATGAGTGCACCATGTGCATTGTGTCTATGTCTAAGACTGTCAGATTTTACTGAACAAACACAGAACCTACTGTTGCAAAATGACACAATATAGCACCAAGAAACCTGGAAGGGATCATGTGTTAAGGTTGTGTGCATGCAGTCCACACAGTATACAGTATATATGTGTGCATATTTTTGTCCATGTGTGTATCTGTCCACAGCTATGTGATTATCTACTTGATCTACTGGCCTGAATTTTTTTTGTACACAGTTATGACTTTATGATCAAGGACCTCTCATGGTTGTGGTGATTCAAAACCTCCTGGTAGGTGGAAAAAGGGTTTAGGAATTATGTTTCAGAATTGTTTCTGTCCAGACTTGCACACCATGCCTGGCACAGATCTGCACTCTACTGAGTGCACTCTTCTAGTTATTTATTTAAACAAAAATGACTACAAGGTGCCCTCAACAAGAAAACTTTGCACTTCATGTCAGTGTTTAATAAAGCCTGTTGGTGAATTGGATGACACTGATCATTTTCCAGGCTCTGGCAGCCCAGTGGGGCCAATCATGACGATGAGTGAAACTCAGTGTAGGCACCACTGTGCAACATTATTCTCTCAGGAATATCATGCCTCATAATTACCCACTCATTTTTGTTTTATGGTCTGACAATTTTGAAGTGCTTTAGTGATTGTAGATTGCAGAGCCTTGTGTCATCAAGATTCTGATTCTGATTCTGACAAGCAATTAAAAATAACAAACAAAGGAAATTAAATTTAGTTATCCCAGACACTTGTGAAAGTTAATGGAATTTATTAGAGAGGTGAATTTCTTCAACATCTGAGATAGATTTGAATTCAGAGATTCATTACTGTGGCAGCTGGGTGACAAGATGTGTTTGGAGAATGTCCTTCAACTAGAATCTGCGTTCAGAACACAGTTTTATAGAGATTCCGCCCACCTGAAGTGCCCTTCAGCAACACACTGAATACCTGCCAACTCCAGGAGTGCTGGTCTGTAGCTCTCTGTGACCACTGATCTTCCAGGTACATGGAAAAAGAGAATATCCCTGCTGGCATTAGTAAATTATTGCATGCCATTATTTATACCTCTGGCAACCGAGTTAGACAGGTGTTACGTTTTTGGATTTTAATGAAACTTTGTGGAAAGGCTGTGGAAATAATGTGGCAAGGAAGCACAGATTAGCTGTTAACACTGGTTGGTCAAAGGGGGTTGTGACAGTGGGCGTGACTAACTTTAGGTGAATATCCAACATGTAGAACTGGCATATCTTAACAATGGGATAGTGTTGGTGAATTTATGCACTCTGCAGAGTGCTTTCCTCTAGTCATCCAAGCCATGTGTCAGCATTTACTGTAAAACATCACAAGAGACCACAAGTATTAATTACAGTTCAACTTGCAGTTAAACTTTATTGTGCTAATAGGGATATACACACCATTTGTTTCCCTGAGTTGTGGTAACAGCTTACAAAGCCTTTTCCTGGTGTGTGTGAGGGCTTATAGAAGGGCATTCTTGGCTCATGGTCTTATTTTCGTCAGCCTCAGGTCCCATGATCAAATTGGCACAACTACCACTTTACCTGGTGACATCTCATTATGCATCTGAAATACAGCACTCCTATCAAGCGTCCAGCTCAGCATGGACGTAGTAAATTTAGGTTACATTTAAACTTGCATTTTCTTTCCTTCAACATGAACCCTTCTTCGCCAGTCAGTCATTCATCATTCCTAACATGAATATGCTGGACACCCTATGGTTGAGGTGTGAAAGGTGGACTAGAGAGAGGTAGTTGAAAACTGGTATGATGAAACAGTAAGTGACCTGCACTTCTGACATTCACCTATACCCCTCTCTCTCCACATCCACAGTATCTGAGCCACATGGCCTTTACAAACACTGTGCTGTCTGCCCTGTGATGGGCTTCAGGAATACATAAAAGAAAAATCTTGATAGAAGTGATGATGGACAGGCCAGCACTGAGGATGGAATTGGACTGAAATGTTGATGTGGGCTGAAATATATTGCGACCAGATCTGTATTTCGGTTTTCAACAACAGCTGGCACTAGGCTGACACCAGGCTGTTGGAAATTCTTCAGGACTTGGACCAGCTGGGAGTCTTAAAGTTTAATAAGGATTATATTTTTTGCTTGTTGTGTTGTGTGTTGTTGTGTACATTTCCTTGTGCAGTACGATACATTCTCATATCACATATGTACACTTCATCAGCCTTCCTGGATATATTTTACATCATGGTCAGTTGCTTTCCGTGGCCAGTAAAATAATAGAAAACCAGAGGTACTACTGTAACCTGGCCAGTCACCAGGAAAAAATATTTGCATTTTACATTTCTGCAAAACAAGGATACACTGAAATGTCCCGTGGCAACTACATGGCTAAATGTTGATACACAGAATATTTATGGTTCAGAAATGTTGACATTTGAATATATTTGTTGGTTTGCAGTAATATTTTATTCTGGCTAATGGGTTGCTTTGACACTGTTTAATATATTTCTATATACCTGTTGACAAATTTGTATCAGTACCAGTAATTGCTGTTGTACAGGTAGGTGTCATTAATCTGTGACCTTGCCAGAACAGGCCTGTGACCCATATTTGGGTCACAGTTCTCTGGTTGAGCAACACTTGCATGTTGCCTGTGCCACAGCAGAACAAGCTTACATGCCCAGCTGGAGTCTGGGAGTCTTCTAAGGGTCAGGGTCACAGCAGGAAGTGGACAGTGCCAGCACCGTGAGATACGGTGAAATGCCACAGTGGGAACAAAGGCAAATGAAAGGGTTAGATGATGCTTTGATGGTGTGACTGAAGTGAAAGGCTATCGCTGAGAGACAGAGAGCCATGTGAACACAGACTAACCACAGACATCAAATTACACACAGACACTATACCAGGAGACACAGTTGCTTGTCTTCAGCAGCTCTGACTCCCAGGTTTATAGATCCTGAGGTTACAATTGATGAAAAAATACTGTTATTTTGTGAAAAAGGTTGAAAAAGAGTCTTCATGCATACTTATCAGTATTTCAAACAGAAGAGGCTATGTTTCCAAATACAGAAACTTTGTTGAATCAGAACATTGATGAAACCTTTGGTGCAGCCTGATTACAGGTGCTTGGCATGGCTGTTTGTGTATGTGTTGTTGTACATTCTGACAGCATGCTGCCGGGTGAACAACATTTACGGCCGGCACAATCTCTTACAGACAGGATTACGGAACAAGCAGTGTGTTAATGATGAGTTCCTCCACCCTCAGGAGATACCAGCGGACATATCCAGGACCCTGGGCTGTCTGTGGATCACCATCCCCGCAGCCAGGAGGCAGAGGTAGCACAGGGACATGAAAGCAAGCTAGCGAGGCTATGTAAGCAGCCGCATAAACCACCACTCCCTACTATTTTTCTCACCAATGCCAGGTCCCTCGCCAATAGATGAGTTGAAGCTGCAGATTGCAATGATCAAGATCGTCAGGGTCAGTTGCATTCTGTTAATCACAGAGACCTGGCTTCACTCACTCATTCCGGACACTATTGAGCAACTATTGAGCTAGCAGGCTGCACAGCACGCTGGCATGACAGGACTATGTTAGCAACTGCTGGTGTACTAACACTAAGACTAGCCAGCCACTGCTCTCTGGACGTGGAGTCTGTGACTGTCAAATGCAGGCCCATATATCTACTGCAGGAGTTTAATGTCATCTTGCTAACTGCCGTATAGATTTCACCTGATGCTAATGCTAGCTTGGCTCTTGGACACTTGCACCGCACCATTAGCAGTCAATGAGGAAGGTATTCTGAGGCTCTTCACATCATAGCAGGGGACTTCAACCATACTGATTGAAAAGCAGCGCTCCCTAAATTCCATCAGCACATTAACTATACAACCAGGGGGGCAAATACACTGGACAAGGTCTATACCAATATCAAACAGGGCTACAGGGCTAAACCACTACCACACCTGGGTGAGTATGACCACAAGTTCCTGCTCTTAATCCCAGCATACACCCTCCTCAGGAAAAGCGTTCTGACCACAACGAGGACTGATAAAATATGGCCTGAAGGTGCTTCTCATCAGCAGGACTGCTTCCAAAGAACAAGCTGGGATATCTTTGAGCATCAGGAGCTGGAGGACTACATGGCAGTGGTCCTGGGCTAAATAAAGTTCTGCATGGACACTGTCACTGTGGACAAGCGCATCCGAGTCTATCCCAACCAGAAGCCCCAGGTGATTAAAGAAGTGCAGAGCCGGCTGAAGGAGAGAAACATTGTGTTCAGGTCTGGTAATGGGGCACAATACAGTGCTGCCCGAGCCAACCTGAAGTGGGGCATCAGAGAGGCCATGGCAGCATACAGGAGGAAAATAGAGGACCACCTCAGCAGCAACAACAGAAGGTAGGTGTGTCAGAGGGTCCAGCACATTACCAGTTCAGCAACCTCTCAGCTGCTGAGGGTGACAACTCGCTGGTGGACGAGTTGAACCTCTTCTTTGCCCACTTTGAGGTGCAGTCATCGGAGGCAACCACCCGCCAGCAGCCATGTACTCACAGTGGAGGAGCATGAGGTGACACACACGTTGTGGCCGGTGAATTCGCGGAAAGCTGTGGGACTGGATGGCATTGCTGGTCGGGTGCTGAAGGACTGTGCAGACAAACTGGTTGGAGTCTTCACTGTGATCCTCAACCAGTCCCTAATCCGGTCCACTGTCCCACCCTGCCTGAAGTCCTCTATTATAGTCCCACTGCCAAAAAAGACCACCATCAGCGGCCTGAATGGAACTTTGAGAAACTGGTCCGGAGTCACATCATTTCAAGCCTGCCACCTGCATTTGACACACACCACACAGAGCTAATAGATCCAGAGAGGACACTATTGCAACAGCTCTCCACACCGCCTTGACCCATCTCCTCCTCCCCCACAGATTGGTGTCCAAGCTGGCATATTTGGTACTTTTCTCATCTATCTACCACTGGACTTCCTGTCAGACTCCCAGAGGGTTAGAGAAGGCCCTCACACCTCCACAGCTCTCAGCCTCAGCACCTGCTGCCCAAGGGCTGTGTGCTGAGCCCCCTACTCTACACCCTTTACACTCAGGACTGCACCTGTGCCCACTCCAACAACACCAAACAGACATTCAGCCACTCACATCAGTAGGGACTGTGTGGAGAGGGTCTGTGATTTCCGGTTCCTGGGCACCCAGACTGAGGAGGACCTGACCTGGGGCACCAACATTACAGCGTTAATTAAGAAGGCACAGCAGAGACTCCTCATGAAGAACCAGCTCACCCAGAAACTGCTTGTGTCCTTCTACCACTTTTCCATAGAGAATGTGCTGACATACTGTATATTTGTGTGGTATGCCAGCTGCACAGTAGTAGACAGAACAGCACTGCAGGGGGACATCACCACCGCCCAGAAAATTACTGGCTGCCCTCTCCCCTCCTTGAAAGAGCTATACAGTTCCCGCTGCCTCAAAAAAGTCCACAGCATTCTCAGGGACCCATCCCATCCAGAACACTATTTGTTTGAACTGCTGTCCTCGAGCCGGAAATACAGGCCAATTAAAACACAAACAAATAGGTTGAAAAACAGCTTTCATCCAAAAGCAATAACTACATTTAACACCAAAACAGGCACTATGGCTTGACTTTGGCAATATGTTTGAAGTGCAGTATGAGAGAGTTATACCCCGCGTGTGTCTTTATTTCAGTGTTTTCTCTATTGTTTTTTTTGTTTTTGTTTTTTTTAGTATTTATTTTCATAAGCTTGAATTTTGCACTGAGAAGGTTGCATTCACAACATTAAAGATATTTGATTCCATTCTGTTCTATTCTAACTCCATAAATAGGTCAAACGCAATAAACCCAATCACTGGATATCTTGATAAGATAAGATAAGATAACACTTTATTTATCCCCCATAGGAGAAATTCAGGTGTTACAGGCAGCAACATTAGGAGAGACAATTCAAAAACAAGGTACACAATATACAATATAACAATAGAGGGGTGGGGTGCAGATCAATAGCAGCAACTAGAATGATAGCATCATAAGTAAACAGCTAATTATGATAGTAATATCCAGGTGGGAGAGAAGGTGTGGAAATGCTTAAGCTTATCTGACTGGATGGTGCAAACAGGAAGGATGCTTCCTTCTTGGGATTTAAACAAATTAGATAATGATTATCAAATGAAAGAGTAGAGGGATAACATGTTGACGAAGTAGAAGAGTTATATCCTTAAATGGTGAGATGCCGAGTTCTATTATAGGTGTATAATTAATCATGTATGTTAATTAATCAATGTATAATTTATACTATAAATATAAAATTTAAGTGGATTAACTTGATTCCATTATCAAAAATTTGTTGTTTATAGTACATTTTTGTCTATTTGTATTCAGCACATCTGATTTTTATTTTTTTTATTTTTTATTTTTTGGGGTTTTTTACAGACTCCCTTCACTAAAGGCAAGTATGCAATTGAACTGGCAGATCCCAACTTATGTTGCTTGAATTACAGCTGCTGGTATTGTCTGCCAGTCAGTAGCCAGTATTGTGATTATTGTGCTTGCGAGGACTTAATTTCTAATTCAATCAATCAATCAATCAATCAATTAACAAACTACCCTTATTTGAAAAACATCATTAAGACTATTAAACTCATCCTGAACCATATTGTGTTTGAAAACCAAGTTATATAAATTGAATCACTGTGACTGGAAGACAATGTGTGTGCAAGTGAACCATCTATCAGAGCCTGCCAGTGTGCTGCTGCTGTCCATGGTGCTGAAAGCTGCAGGCCACTTCAAACATACAATGCAGCCCATTGTCCTGCAAGTCGCATGTTGCTGGGATACCACACCTGTCACTCGCTTTCAGCAGATCCATCGGAGATGAGTTCTTGTCAAGCAGGTTGGTAGTAGTCTCAACCTCCTCTGTCCATCTGTTCTGCTTTGCAGGCAGTCAATCAGGAATGTTACTGAATTTAAAATTGATCTTGATTTTATTTGTTTGAGACATTGATTCAGTTCCCAAAGTACTCCATAATGTATGTGTGTGTAGAGAAGAAGCCAAAACAACATGAAATGCAAATGCTATCCAGTAGTCTGTTTGAAATTGGGGCACAATAGCTTAATTCCACAATAAATTATTATCTGGAGTAGAAAATAATGCTTATGAAATTATTCCTAGACTAAAATGTAAACAAAACTGATACATATGTAATGGTTTGTAGGCAACTTAATAGCTCACCTGCTTTGAAAAATGTCATATTATTTCCCGTACCCCCTAGCTGTTATGCCTATGGTGCTATCCTCCTCTCATTTGCCCCTTTTCCACCAAAAAGGATCTGGTGCTAGTTCGGAGCTGGTGCTAGAGCCGGTGCTTAACTGGTGCTTAACTGGTTCCAACAAAGAACCGGTTTGCTTTTCCACTGGCCAAGAGCCAAGCGGAGCCAAGTCAGAGCCACGTCATTACGTCAGCGGAAAACGTGGTGACGTGGGTGCGCGAGACGCTCGCTCGGAATCACAATAACCAACATGAATGAATGAATGAATGATACTTTATTAATCCTTTGCAGGAACTTACATTGTCACGGCAGCATCATCACTTCAACACATAAAACTGCACACTCATACAATACAGCGGCTGCAGCGTCTCTGTCTCTGTGCGCCCGTCCTGTCCTGAAGCCGCTGAGACTGA
>OMLB01026639.1:0-13105 GCA_900302555.1 Myripristis jacobus | reverse complement strand
GCAATAATTTATATTACAATTAGAAATAAGAGGTCCTGTCTCTATTAGTATTATCATTTTTAGTAGTATTAGTTTTGTACTTTTATATTCTTGTGAATTCTTGAGCTTGTGTGTGTGTGTGTGTGTGTGTGTGTGTGTGTGTGTGTGTGTGTGTGTGTGTCTGTGTGTCTGTATTCAGATGAAAATAAGGCGCTGTGGGGCATCAACATCATGAAAAAGGCCAAGAAGACAGGAAGCCCAAAGGCGTTTGGTATCCGACTAGAGGACTGTCAGCCTGCTCTCAACCACAAAGTGAGCCTTCAGCGTTTTATAATGAGACCATGAATGACCAGCTACTTGAACACAACACACAAATGATAACACAAATTTATACAAATTATTCTACTTTTAAATAGTATGAGCTAACTCAAGTCAAAATGATGGAATATAGGACAAACTCTTCCTCATTTACACTCTGCACTAGCTTGCTAGCTCGCGTTTGTATAGAGAGTAGAAATGATGCAGTTGCCCTGGCTCCATAATAATTTTGATCATTCTCTCATCCACAGACTTCACCATAGGCTGATTTTTGGAAGTGCCGCATATTTGATCAGTTGATGCAATAACCAAGTGTTACAAAAAGTCACAGAGTGCTATTAAGAGTAATAAGTAAGAATAGAAAGCGCAGTAGCACACCATTTTGCTGCTTCATTTCCCTCTCTCCTTCATTCTCATTGAATCCATCTTCCTCCCTTCTCTTCCACTGCCCTTCTCTCCCTCTTTTCTCTCTATCCCTCACTCCAGTTTGTCCCGCTGATTGTGGAGATGTGCTGTGGTCTGGTGGAGGCGTCTGGTCTGGAGTACACTGGCATCTACCGGGTCCCTGGGAACAACGCCATGGTATCCAACCTACAGGAGCATCTCAACAAGGGCATGGACATCAACACCGCCGAGGAGGTGAGCAGGATAGCTCAGTGGCAATAGAAGCCTTCCTGTAACGGGACGGTCACAGGTTCCATCCTTTCAACAGCCCTGACTCAAAGTGGCAGGTTGGAGTTTTGGTTTTGCAGTCATTTCTCTGAGGAGAAATTATTGAGTTAAATCTCAGTGGGTGGAGCGAAACAATCACTGTTTTTCTGGTCACAAAACACTAGATGGAAACCCAGTGGAAAAGGCAAGTCAATACCCTTGAGTAGAACATCACCTAACTTTTTACCTGCTCACTCATTTTAAGTTGCTCTGGACACAATTAAAATATATGTATTGGTTTGGAAGTACCAAGACAATGTTAACATGGAATCTTATCAGCATAAAAAAAGAAAAAAAAAAGTTACCTGAAATGTATCACTCAATATTCATGTACAAATTCTTCTGCCCAGCAAAACATACGTGTTGTAAGGAAATGTCCCAAGTTGGCTTATTATTACAAATAGTATCTGAATCATGCTTTTTTGCTTTCATACATAATAATCATTTTGTAAGACAGGGTATATATGTGTATTTTTTAAATAGAGGATATGTCATATTTCTAACAGTCCCTGTCCCTTGTCATTCCACAGAGATGGCAGGACCTGAACGTAATCAGCAGCCTGCTTAAATCTTTCTTCCGAAAACTGCCTGAGCCACTGTTTACAGATGGTGGGTCCATCCATGTGTTTACTTAAGAGTAGCATGAATGACAAAGACCATATAATATACGCTGAAGGCTAATGCATTTTGTGTAGAGACTCATACATCCTCTCTGTCTGCAGACAAATACAATGATTTCATTGACGCTAATAGGATAGAAGATGCAGGTGATCGGCTGAAGACCATGAAGAAACTGGTATGTGTTAAATAGACGCAAGAGCAGAGTAGTGAATATAGGTGGTTTCCATTCTTGGAAAGTAATATACTCTTTTTTGGCATGAGAGTAAAACTAACTGTTAAATAATATTGAAGGTCTTAGTGGGCTTCGGCTCTTTACATACAAATTATCATAATGGAGAGTAGAAATCATGCAAAATTGCCAGGAATCTGTTTGAGGGCCCTGTCTAAAAAAAATCAGGTAGCATTTCAGGACTGATGTTCCCTCTAAGCTGATTGTGTGGTGACCCACATTGTATAATTAATCACTGACTGCATAAAACATCATCAGAACACAATATTCATATTTAATTAATGTAAATGGGTTTGGTGTTTTTTGATGTAAATGATACTAGAGACATTGCTATAACATAGTGTTTACTAGATTTTTGCACTTACGTTTCAAGCAAGCTTGTTTCAAAATCTGGTATGTCCATGTGAGATATGGGCTAAATGGTAAGAGGTGTCAGTTGGGAGTTGGGGTGATCCAAGGGCACATGTTATATCTGTCATCCTGGAAGTTTTATGGTCCTAAGTCAATAAAAAAATACAAATTTATAATCCTTTATAAACCCAGTGATTAATCCTGAATAGCACAGGAAACAGCAATGTCAGACTTGTTGAACTGGTAAATGTCACACTGTCTCCTCTACAGCCTTCATACCTCTGTACCTGTTTCTTGCTACTTCTCGCAGATCCACGACCTCCCAGATCACTATCACCACACCCTCAAGTTCCTGGTTGGCCACCTCAAGAGGGTGGCTGATCATTCTGAAAAGAACAAGGTAACTTCACCTTCAGTATCTTCAGGGGATTTACATTTGGGTTAAAGACCAGATCAGATTAAGTATTTATATGAAGGATCTCTAAATCTTGGTCCAGCCTTTGTGAGGAAAACAAATCACAACTGGAAAGCACTCAACAGAGCATGTCCCTCTTCCAACACTATGCAATTGTCAAGATACGCCAGTTCCACATGTTGGATATTCACTAAAAGTTAATTATGCCAACCAACACATTGAACTTTGGCCAGCTGATGTGAAAAGTGAATCGGTTTTTCCTTCACACAACATTTCATGGTGCTGCATGAATCTGTCCAAAGTTACATTGTTACATTGCTATTTGCTATGTGAAGCGATGCCCCACTTTGGCCATTTGGTGTGAAAAGTTAATCTGTTTTTGGCCCATGATCACACTTTCTGCAGTAATGTGGAAATCCATTCCTAAATTCTAGAGCTATCCTGCTCGCAAACAGACATAAACCGAATGGGGTGAAAACATAACCCCTGTCCAACTCCATTGGCAGAGGTAATTAACAGACTGTATCTTCTTTTGAGACAGGGCTTGTCAACATATGGACGAAATCAAATGCCATGACATCTTTGAATGAATGCCTCACTATCAGTAATGTGACAATACTCTAGGGATGACTGCAGGCACTTTCATAAGATATTTAAACACAAAAGATTTTTTATGTACAATTATTGGTAATATGTATATGATGATCAAGCAAGTTCAGGCAATTAATACAACAGCTATAGCAGTCTTAAAAGTTCAGAGAGTTGCATCCCTTTGATGTAATGCAGCCTTTAAAACCAGGAAAAGACATCACCTATGCCTTAGTATATCCAAAATTCAACACCATATCTAGTCTTATATCACAATATTGATATTATATTAATATATGGCCCAGCACTATTTTAAGTCTTTATTGAAATCTCATTTTGATATAGTAGCATTTAATTTAAAACTTGTTTTTGCTGTGTCTTAGCTGTAGAAGAATTGCTGGTTGGAGGTCCTAGCTTTCTCTCAGTCAGCCTAATAAGCTGACATTAATAGAGGCAGCCAACTTGTTTTTTGCAATAGATTAGGATATTCAAATCATTGTTAGTTACCTGAGTGTGTCTAGGTAAGTACATTGAACTTCTACAGCTAAAATGTTATGAGGGACGCTCCTTGAACACAGAAATCTCAAGTTTTAGCTACTTAGTTTAGCCAGTTAGCTAGTTCAGTCTGATATGAATCTGTTTCGGCCATTACAAAATAATGCAAGAATCACTGTTCAAAGATTAAACAAGAGCATTTTTCTCCAGATGGAGCCGAGAAACCTGGCTCTGGTGTTTGGTCCCACTCTGGTGAGGACGTCGGAAGACAACATGACCGACATGGTCACCCACATGCCTGACCGCTACAAAATAGTGGAGACACTCATCCTGCATGTAAGAGCCCCCATCTGCCTCATGCTCTGCAAGAGAGACCACTCTTATCAATCTTTTATTTCAGTATTTTGTCAGTAATTTGTCTTGACAGCTTATTTTATCTAAAACAAGTGAGAAACATCTGCTTTAAGGTGTGGTATTTTCACTCGATTCCAATGCAACTTGTCACAAATTTTCTTAAAGGATCATATCAGTGATTTAGCATTCTAAGCCTAAATCTACAAAATATAGAAACTTAATGTTTCTGCTAAGCTTTCCTCAAGCAGTCATGCTCTGCTTTTCCCAGGCAGAACTCTGATATCATTTTTCCTCCCTTTTAACCAGCCATTGGTTCCCATTTGTTCCACTACATTATGAAAATGAACTTTCAGAGACTTCAAACTTTCTTCACACTAGTATTCCATCACCGGAATAAAGTTGTCCACATTAGTTTTCCTAAAAACAGCAGCACTGTTGTGTTTTGATCACTTGAAACAGAGTGAAACAGTCCTTCCACCAAAGAATAGTCCCTGGAGAAACATTTGCTTTCCACAGCCAGTTATCAGTTCTGTGCTTTATGAATGGCAACGACTTTGTCAGCCACAGAAGCAGAACATTATAAGGTGGGTGTTTCAACCCAAAATATAAATTTGAAATTTGAAAGTCGAAAGATTTTGATTATATGTTGTGAAAGCTTTAGTACCCTCGCATGATTTGAGAAAATGATTCCTGGTGTGGTCCTGGTATGGTCCTTTAAAACTGCATTAGGCCTTAAACCCTGTAACGTGATGTCAGTAAACTGCACACAGCACAATCATGTTTACCACGCTTGCCCATCACTGATGCTTCATACCAAAAGATACAAAGGGATAGGGGAGGTGGTGGAAAAGGGTCCACCAGAATTTAAGTTGGACAAACAGCATGAATCTGTAGCATCTCAATGGCATCTGTGTATTTTTTGTAAAAATCTTGCTTTGCTCTGCATTGCCAAGTTGCATTACTAGGAAACAAGGGAGGTAATCCGCTTGTAATCTGCTTGTGAAACTGTGTTGGCATGATGTACAGCAACATTAATGGCATGCTTTATCCATTGTGCCATGTAGAGCCACTGAATGCATCGACTCGTTACAAGAAATTAAATGTTCTGTCACAGAGAATCTAATAATTGTCATCTCAGCACCAAAAAATTGATGTCCCAGCTGCCTACTTGTTGCCAGGGATTTGAATACTACGCCTTGTCCCCTTTTGTCAGTGTACACATATTAACACTGTATTGTTACATCAACAGTATGACTGGTTCTTTGGAGATGGAGAGCTTGATAAGGAAGAGAAGGTATGTTGGAAGTCTCAGTGCAAACAGCATGGTAAAAAAAAAATCTGCAGAGAAAATAACTTGCTGGAATTGTCTTTACTCATGTTGTTTCCTTTGGCTTTTATTTTGGTGTGTGTGTGTATGTAGGCGCCGGAGGATAAGCGGGACATGCAGCCTGTGCCAAACATTGACCACCTGCTGTCCAACATCGGCAGGCCGGGCATGCCAGGAGAGGCATCAGGTGAGGTGGGAAGGAAGGTGACACCAGTTGAAGTAATAATCTGTGACATTTTCATTTAAATAAAAGTCTGTTTTGCTTCTCCCTATCACCAGCTGATATAACTCCGATGTGAGTCATCCTACATTCTGTTCGTGAAAGCTTTTACATTCGCTGTTTCATATTCTGTGCTGTGCAGAAAATATGAAACAGAATATGTGTTTTATATCTTTGGCAGCAGCAACAGCAGCTTGGTTGGAATGAATCCAAGAAGAACTGGGTAGTTAGCATTAGCAGTGATAGTCCCTGTTGCTGAAGAGACAAAGAAAAGAAAGAAAATCTAAGGAAAAAATGTCACCAAAGACATTATAATGTGACACAGTGCAATTGGCACTATCTTTGAAACACCCTGGATCATAGAAACACAACCAACCACAGTCCTATCTCTTAGAGGCCAATCTCTTTGCAAGGGGAAGTTGTCTATAGTCTGCCACAGTTATTGTCATTTGTTTTCCATATTTAGGAACACTGTCACACTGTATGGAACAGACTCATACTTCATTTCTGAATGACTTTAATGCCACAGAAAAATGACATTTTTGATTCAGTGAGGCTTGTACACATGCTCTATCCACAGCCCCAAAACAGCAAGAACACGTCATATCTTCCCATGTCGTTTTCCTTGTAAACAGTCACATAACTTGTAGTCAAGCCATAGAGATTGTTTGAAAAATACACGCATTACATTTTTATCTGTATCAATTCCAGTGTCCAGCAGTGTAACAGTTGTATTGCCTGGGTTTGTCTGGACTTGCAGTGTTGTTGTCCACTGGATCTGTTGTGAATATCGAGTTGTGCGGCTATGCAGAATCTGAAGATGTGATAGACTGATGGTGTGTCTTCTACAGTTTCATGCCATTATGTCATCAATGCCATTTCCATTATAAACTGATGGAGTGTGTTGTCTCGCTGTCTCTGATGCCACAGTATCCGCGACAAGCAGTCTCTAGGAAATGCTGCCTGTGTTGAGACATTTTTACAATTTTTGGGTCAAACATGTGGCACATGGGAACCCATCAAAAATTCTCACCTGTCCTCACAGGCTAACATGAACAAACTTTGCTAACAGTAAATCCAACATTACATGACTTTTGCTGAAGTATCTTGTGTTCAGAAGTCCAGCAAGGTGTCCAGATGTATAAAGAAATAAGCTGGATGCTCATTTTTCAAGGCTGATAAATAACTTCTATTCTGTTGCTCTTCTGACTTATTCTGCTATTCCAACTTAAATCTGCATTCCTAATGATCAAATAAAGGCTCTTGTCCTGGGTCAGTGTCAGCATGATGGCTTTAACCTTTTGCTTTTGGCATTTCCAGTAAAACTTTGTCTGTACTTTTTCTCCAACCATGATATTTCTTCCTGTGGATACTCATGATGTTTCCCACTTTTTCTCAATTTCTCTTTCCGGACCTTTCTGCACCCCTTTTCCCTAGCTGAAACAGTGGATCAACCTCTTCGGTAGGAGCAGGTCTACCTCCTTGTGTGTGTTTATGTGTGTGTGTATATTTCTGTTGCACTTGTATTTATTCACTTGTTGATTTTCTGCCCGTTCATCTTGGTTCTTCACGCACATTCTGTATTCTGTATTGCTGATGTTAATTTAAGGGAGAACCCTGGACATTTTTGCACAATCTGTTTTCTTTATGAAGTACTACAATTTCAATTATGATGTACTACTGACATGCTCTTAAAAATAATTCACAGTGCAAAAACAGGGTGGTGTAAAAGTGTAAAAGTGGTCTTTAAAGATATGTACTATAAGCCCCAATGGCAGAGTCACGTCAGGAAAATAGCAAACGACTTGATGGATATGCTTACCCAAAGCACTTTGTCATTAATATATCTATTTGTAGATATACATGTGACTGCAATCGCAATGAAACCCATAACCCCTGAGAAACAAATTCTGTGATTATGGCTGGTGTTCCCCCGAAAGTTTCCAGTACCAGTAGTGTGTGCCGTGATAAGCCAGACATTCCCCTAACGTACTACCATACTGCCTTTGTTCACTGAGGGCAAGATCCTAACCAACTTCTCCACCTCTGTTATTCCTCTTCCTAACAGATTCCACCACCAGCGATTCAGTTAAGTCAAAGGTAAGCAACACAATGATATTTTGCACTTATTACTAGCTAGTATGCTATGATCCTTCTGCATTATTATGAATCCCACTAAAGCTCTGAGCAAGATGCAACCACCTAAATGTTATGGTTAGGCCAACAAATTTTATGATCAATCACAGCGCTTGCTCTGACACACTTTGATTATGTCAAGAATGTTTGACCCACACCACAATTCTGATTGTCCCGGTCAGTTTTTCAATCAAGAAATCACAATTGAATCAGGCAACACCAGACCCACTGAATCACTTCAGATGTTTAAAGCAAATGTGCAATTCACAGATCTGTAACCAGGAAATGTCACTCCTATTTTCATGTATACAATCAGGTACTGTGTAGAATATTTGAGTAGACAAGATTACATTTTGAGTTGTAATGTGTTTCAGCTTTCTTTGGGCTCCAAAAAGGACCTGAATGCCAGGGATTTCCTCCCCAAATCGATCATCTCTGCTGTGACCCGGAAACGTAAAAAATGCCCCAGCACCCACCCACCGGGCAGCAGCGCAGACGAGGATTCTGAACATGAACCAGTGAAGGCAAGCAACTACGGGGGAGGAGGAGGAGGAGAGGAAGAGGAGAAAGAGGAAGGAGAGGAGGAAGTCGTAAAGAAAGAACATACCCTTCCCAGAAAAGAAGAAAGGGATGAAAAGGGAAAAGAGATCGAGGCTAGAGAGACCACAGAGACAAAACTGTCCTCTGTTGGCGCAGATGAGGTTGAAAAGGGAGCAGGGAACGAAAGAGGCGGTGACACAAAGAATGTGGAAAGGGAAAACAGGCAGGGTGAGAGGATGGCCTCCCCTAGAGCTGCATCTCAGCCTCGTCCCAACAGTTTCCTCTACTCACATCATCAGCTCCCAGCTAAGATCCACGCCACTTACCCAAGACCCCCACTTGTTACCAGTCCTTCACATCCAAGGCCTAACAATGCGGCCAAAGGACGCCCCATCATTCCTTTTTGGATCTCCCCCACCAGGCTTCCTAATCTCTACCAAACTTCCACCTTCCACGGGACGCAACAACCTGACTGGAACCAGTCAGTGCCAGTCCGCTATAGGAAGACGAGGGGTGGGAGGGCAAGGGCTGTGTCCATGAATTTGGACCTTGAACTGGGCAAGAATGAGGGCAGAGTTGGAGGATGGAGAGGAGAGAGGGTGGAGGTGATCAGAGTCATAGAAGGAGCACCAACTCATTTTGGTCATATTGGGGTTCCACAGGGATCAATTGTAGGTCCCATATCAATTCAGCAGAGATCACAGATAGATCCACTCCCTCCCTTTGCTCAGGAGGCGCCCCCTCTCCCACCTTCTTCCTCAGGATGGACGGATCAAACCTCCCTTGGTTCTTCCGCTGTTGTCATGAGGAGATCAGCCCTGGACCCACGGGAGAAGAGGAGAGCCTGGCGTCGTCACACAGTGGTAGTTTAACACTTGCCCTTTACTCACAAACACTGGATCACTAGTGTCACTGGTTTGAAAGCCCATCGCCCATCTCAAGGGCCATGGTCTTATAATGTGGGGATCTCAGTTGTCTAGATTCCTCTTGTCTCTTTATTGCTATTGACATTGGAGAAGTGATTGTGTTATTTGTTTGGCATTAGCAGTTGTAGAGTTTCATTCCAAAATGAGATTTTTGACAAATGTTACACCTGCTCTGAAAATAAGATTATTGAATATCAGTCTTAACTATGGAATCCTTTACTTACAAAATAACACTGTAGAGAATGTAATCATCTATGTTCTTTTAAATTGAGCTATCAACATCAGGTAACATTTGGTATCAAAAATGATTTTACAGTGTTTTGGAATGAAACCCTTCACCTCTAAATTAATGGTGATGAATGATGATAATGAATAGGAAGTAAAAGTGAGAGAAAGCCATATTTACACATTTGAGATTCTCCTACAGAGCCAAGCTGCTGCTGTTACAGCTAACATTCACCAGCAAAGACTTTAACAAACCCTAGCAGAGTCAAGGCTATTGGAGGTTTTTCAATGCACACTGTGCTGTGCCCATGCTGCAATAACCATAAGAGTAGCACAGTGTCAGCCTTTGCTTTTCCATCAGAAAACTGAGCAGTTGTGTGCATTTCTTGGGTTTGGGTTAGCACAATTCTAGCATACCAGAACCAAGCCAAACCATGGTTAACACATATTGGAAAATTTTGTACTGTGCCAGCCTGAGTACAGCACAGTACACATGTGCAGGGGAAAAACCACATACTGTTTACTTCTTGGCCCTTTACAAGCTCTTCCAAAGCCTACTGTGGATCAACAGGGAACTTTAGTGATCCATGAGGGTAAAATTAACTTACTTTCTCTCTGGATGTGACTCAAGTTGGGCATAATGCCAAAACTTCCTTGGACAAAAATGATCAAACTGCATGGGGTCATTGACATATCATAAATATGCAAACCCTAGGTATTTAACACAAGCCTATTGTACTTCCTTGCATGTGTGCGAGCGTGTATGTGTTAAGGGGGCAGACTTTTAATGATACTTTAGCATGCCTGTTTCTTCAGCCCTCCATCAAAAGAGGAGAAAAATGGCTAAGGCAGCTATTTCAAGTCATGCCAAAATTTATTTTTACCAATTTGGTCACTGTACAATATCAGTATGGAGACATTTGGTTAGGCAAGAAATGCAAGATTCAAAAAGGAACCATAGCACTTAGTCTCTGGTTGATACATCAACAGTATTATAAAGATAATATTGTCATGGGAGCAGTTGAAAGAGTGTGGTTTGGACACTTCTTCGTCCTTTCCTCTCAAAATATCTTCCTCAAATTCAAAACCCTCAAGTCTTACCTGTTTTTTTTTTTTCATTTTACATTTTTGATATCTTGTTTCTTCCATATCTTGATACATTTGAACCATAGTTTTTGTAAAGGGGAGTCTGAAAAAGACAAAAATGGAGGTGAATTAAACTGTTCTACTGCCAACCACTGTCCTTCAATCAGACTCCCCGTTTGTCTTTATTATATCTAGACTCTGTCTGTCCCTGTCTATCTGTGCCCTTGTGCATGTACTATATGTACGTGGGTGATTGTGCGTGGACCAATTTTGTAACAGTTGTACAAAGCCTTGTTAAGTTAACCTGTGTATATATATTATACATAATATATTAAATTATTTGTTTTTGACATGGACTTGCATGATTTTTTTTGCCCTAAACGATGACTGTTTGGATTCTGCATTAAGAGAGAATTAAAAATATCACATATCTACCACAAAGAATTCATAAACAACCTTCTATTCAATATATCTTTTTAATGTAAGCTCCATTATCATACATGGTTGATCGTACACCAACAGTTGAGAAAATAGTTCCAACCACTGTCATCACACTTGTAATTTCAATGAATCTTACAACCCAATCACAGCAGGACGCAGGAACAGCTCTGGATCAACAAAATCAGATGTTGCTTACATTTCCACTAGTGCTACAAACCCAGATATGGAAGATCACGATGAGCTGAATTTGCAGTAACACAGTCACAGATTTAAATTAAAGTCACAGGAGATGACGGCAGACATTCTTAGACAGTCATCTCAAAGATGATGCTGAAATGACACGTGGAACAGCAGCCAAAACAGAACTGCATCTCAGTACTCACAGCAATCCAGCACTACGTAGCATAAGAAAGATGTCCACTCAGAACCAATGACTTTCACAGTTTTGGTCTATACTGCAATTATCATAGATTTTAGATGGTGGCCTTATGACAGAATTCACTGCTTGACTGAATGAGAAGACTCGTCTCATCTCAGATGTGATAGATATAATGGGATAGCTGAAGTAGTTAGCCCCCAAAAAAGTGGGAGTCAGGCGCCAAATCAATAATTTAAACCAAGATTAATGCTTATTAGTAAGAGAGACAAATCTTTTGAGGAACCTGAGCTTAACAACAGAACCCAATACATTTTTCTCCAAGAAGACGGATAATTCATAACAAGTCCACTAAATCCTCTTCCCCTTTGTTGTGCACACAGAATCAGAGACGGTCTTTCTCCCACAGAGGAAACCCTTCAGAAGAAATCATGCTGGGATTAATCCTTTCTTCAGTAGATATTAAACTTCTTTCACCGTTGGATTCCTACAGACGGATTGTTGAGTGTCTTCGTCAGTCAGCCTCATGAGGAGATGTGATTTCTCCTTTGGGCTTTCTTCAGCAGGAAGACCAGGCCCTGAGCGACGAACGGCCATAAGAGCAGCAGGAGCAGCGTCTGACCAGACACATCAAACGGCCACCATCTCTCCTCCTGGGGGAAATTCAAACATAATCCTTTAGTACAGCACCAACAGCACCAAATTATTTTTTTTTTACTATGTACTAGTGAAAATGACCATATGCTGGTTAAGAAGATACATATTCCTATGTACTTAGATGAATGAAATCTGGATACATTTAGGGAAAAAATGCTTTTCCCTCTCTGGTTACACAACCAGACACCCATAGAACCCAGCACCTATAGATTTCTGGGTTTCCCCAATGTTTTCTTAGTTTTGCTTTTCTCTTAAGTAAGAGGAAATTTTATGGGTGGTCAAGAACACTCTTACTAAGATGAGAAAACAAAATGTCCACAAAGCATTTGTACAGCACAAGGAAACATTTACATTTTAAAATCGAAGAACATAAAAAAATGCATTTAATCACGATCAATGCATAATCACTTTGGGTATTTTAGGTTTTAGAGTAGTTATAAGGACTCCTTCTTCAACTTGACGGCATCCCTTACTTCCGGTGTTCACCACCGGGTTCTGGGATTGCCGCCACGACAGGCACCACAGACCTTAGGGCCACAGCTCCGAACAGCCGGTCCCTTACTTCCGGTGGTGGACACCGGAAGTAAGGGATGCTGTCAAGTTGAAGAAGGAGTCCTGCAGGTCCATGTTGGCCTGTGGGACTCCTGAGGCAGCTGATGGGTACCAGCAGGCCAGGCGTGCAGTGGCGGAAGCAAAAACTCGAACCTGGGAGGAGTTCGGTGAGGCCATGGAGGAGGATTATCGGTCGGCCTCGAAGAAATTCTGGCAAACTGTCCGGCGCCTCAGGAGGGGGAAGCAGTACTCTGCCGACACTGTTTACAGTGCAGGTGGGGAGCTGTTGACCTCGACTGGGGATATCGTCGGGCGGTGGAAGGAGTACTTCGAGGGTCTCCTCAATCCCACTGTCACGTCTTCCGTTGAGGAAGCAGAGGCTGAGGACTCAGAGGTGGAAGCATCCATCACCCAGGCTGAGGTCACTGAGGTAGTTTGTAAGCTCCTCGGAGTATCTCAAGTCTCTGGATGTTGTGGGGCTGTATTGGCTGACACGCCTCTGCAACATCGTGTGGTGGTTGGGGACAGTGCCTCTGGAGTGGCAGACCGGGGTGGTGG
>OMLB01026638.1:14311-30249 GCA_900302555.1 Myripristis jacobus | reverse complement strand
CCATTGCCTGGAGGTTAGAAACTCTCATTATGCCGTGTTAGATTTATTAAAATAGATTATGGAAATGTTAATTAAGTCATTAATTACATTATTTAAGCAGCATTGACAGATAAGGGAGTGTGTGCGAGTGTGTGTGTGTGTGTGTGTGTTTACAAGTACAAGCTGGTCGGCAAGTTGTCATGGAGACACTTAAGCCCCAACGATGAGGGCTTTTCAAAACTGAAAACACATTAAGGCTCTTGTTAAAGCACCAGCGCTCATGGAGTAAAAAACATGCAATGATCATAAGTCTTGTTTCTGAATTAGATACTGAAATGAGTGTAAAACCCAAAAAACCCATTTATAAAACAGAGCCTGACACACACACACACACACACACACACACACACACACACACACACACACATCCTGTCTTTTATCAAAAGTGCTCTGAAAGCTCTCTTGTGGATCCAAAGAATGTTTCCCTTGTTCAGTCATTCCTTTTATCACAGAGTCATTTCATTCAAGATGGGCTGTCAACAAAATTGGGAGAAAAATCACCGGAATGGCGGGTGCACTAAACATGGCACTGTCTGTGTGGAATATGTCACTCAGGAAATATGTACATTTGTTGCTGCCAAATCAAGCAGGCCTACAGATTTTAACTGTTTTCCAGATGGTTGAAGTTGCGCAATGCATCATGTGTTCCCCGTTGCAGTTATAGAATTATTTTGACATGTTTTTCCTGTAGTAGCTCGCGTGTGGTTTCCATCTGACGTCTGTTTTCTGTATTGGCATACGTTCAGATATGTGCTGGTGAAGAGCCCAGCGTCAGTGAGGCTCTCTGCACTGGAGAACCAGGCAAAGGAGGAAGGAGGAAGTATGCAGGACAGCAGTAGCATCGTGCTTCCATGGAGCATCAAAGTGCTGCTGCTGGGGATGTGCGCGCTGCTGGCCCTGAGCTCAGCTGGCTTGGGGTTCCTGCTTTTTCAGCACAGGGAGCTGACAGATGATCTCGTCAGGTTGGACGCCCAGATGCAGGTGCTGTCACAGAGTTGCAGCTTGCAGGCAGGGATCCTCCAGACCGCCGGCCCTGCTGGAGAGGCAGAGCTCCTCCGCCGCAGCAGAAGGAGCCAGGCCGGAGAAGCAGCACGCCGCGAAGAGCAGGAGGACGTCCTGATGATGATGACATACTCCATGGTTCCTGTAAGACACTCAAGTGCTTGAAAATAGCTCAAAGTGTAAAAGTAGTCAATATTATAGGCGGTTTGTCTGAATTTTAGGAATGATTTAATGTGTAAACGTAGAAAAAAAGGTAATTCTGATCACTGTCATTATAAGAGAAAACAGTGGAGGAATATTTTCCACGGGCATCTTTAAGAGAAGTATTTCCTCTCTTTTCCCTTTTGGGATAAGAAAAATGTCCATTCGATGCAAACAATAACACTGTGAAATCCAAGAATCCAAGAATCTGCTACAGTGATCAGGAAGGGATCTGTTTTTCCAATGAGGATTTCCTGGGGAATTATCTTGAGCAGTGGAGCGTGAAAGCTGCCTGGTCCTCCCTCTGCCACTCACACCTCCTCAAGGAACTGGCATCACTTCAGAGGGTCCTAACAGAGATACAAAAGTACATTCACCTGGTCATAAATATAATCATAGCATTAGTATTACCTTTTGCCAAAACAGGCAATTTCATGAGAAAATTAAAACGTGAGGAAAAGAGAAAAAGAAAAGAGGAAACAAAAATTCAAACTATTTTTTTTAAAGAAAAAGTAAGCCTAAAGAAGTGCATTTTTAAGTGTTTTATAGGCACTGAGGATCTCAATGAGAGGATCACACCATGATTTATTTATATGGGGTTAAAAGTTGAGAGAAATAAAAGGTGCTGATCCCAATCATGCCTTAAAGGTGATCAATATAATTTTTTTTGAGTCAGTTCTAGTGGATGATTGCATTCATAAGTAATGATGCATGGCTAAAATGAGTGTAATGTGCCATCTCTGCTTCGATCTAAAAGCAGGTTGTTGAACTAGTTAAGGCGTGCCAAAATGAAAGCATGGGTCATTGTTTCTGAGTGATTAAAAGACAATAAAAGGTCTAAAATTGGAAAAGGCTCCTCTGAGTTGCACCACACATGTTTATCCAGGTGTAAACTATAACCATTAACTACAGTTTGAAGACAAATTAGCAGAAATCAGCCAAGACAGATTTGGAGCTAACCACTGGAACTAAGCACAGGTAATAGGCATTGGTAATAACTATTATTAATTAACTATTATTTATCACATTCTCTTGATTCATTGGTAAGTGATTACATTTGCAGTTAATATTTTATATCACCTGACTGTGTGTCTGTTTTGTGTTTCAGCTCAAAGCTTTTGTAGACCTGTGTAACAGATCCAGGGGAAATTGTTTAACAGGTACAGTGTATAATAAATATGCTCTGTTTTCAAACCACTGTGTTGATACTGACAACTGTCCTCGGTGCTTCAGCAAAATGATTCATTAATTCTCATTAAAAGTATTTTTCATCAATGTTTCTTTTATTGCAGGCCCACCTGGACCTCCAGGTAATAACAAACTTCAAAGTCTTCATGACTATATTATCTACCTAAAATTAGCATGGAAGTTGTTACTACATCAACAGTGATGTTGCTTAGGTTTGCCTGGGCGAGATGGTTTGCCAGGACCGCAGGGTGTGCCGGGACAGGAGGGGAGACGAGGAAGAAAGGGTAAGTGTTGTTGTCCTGTTCCTATGTGTTAGAGCGTTATTGACACACTCTTGCAGACAAAGTGTGCCCATATGTCTATAAAATCACCCTGTCACTGTGTGCACAAAGTGTTTTATTTTCTCTGTCACTCATTCATTGGCTTATCTCAGCATCTCCTGGCATCTCAGGTCACTTCTGTTTTCTTTAACATTGAGAGAGGGTCATTCATGCTCACAATGCAAAGATCATCTGTTCACTATTATAGGAATAGCATATGGGAATCCTTTTTTGGGCTGGAATTCCATTTTAACCCCTAAATCAACTCAGCTCTCTGAATTGATGGTGCCTCCTGGCATTGCTTTAACCATCCAGGAGCCCCTGGTGAAAAGGGAGAGCCAGGACCTAAAGGAGACACTGGGCCACCAGGACAGAAAGGTGAGACCTCCAATGACTTTCTCACTGAGGATAAGAGATGTCAACGTACCCTAACCCAACATGAAAAATTTCATTAAAAGTGAGAAGACATCACTTTTTTTTTTCAATCTCAGTTCAAATAAAATCAGTTCACAGATACAAGTACAATCATTTCATAATTCACAGATTAGCCCCTTAGCCCCATCTCTTCATAATTTGGTGGTTTTGAAGACCCTATGTGATTGATCAGCAGTTTTGTTCAGCAACTTAGTGAGTTGTCTCTATGTTGAAGGTCCTCCAGGTCCACCGGGTCCACCTGGTCCTGCAGGCCCGCCTGGGCCACCTGGCCCCTCTGAGCCCCTGGAGGAAACAAGACCTCAGAGTATCAGAGCACACATCCATCAAACCAACATGTCTGTGGGTAGGAACGTTCCTCTGTACTCCTCCTCTTTACCAAATACCAAATTAAAACTCATTTAAAAGTGATTCCATTATGACCCAGACAGAAAGTTGGGTATCAAGATTTTGATACTGATTGTTTTTGATTACAATGTCTTTTTCAAAAGAAATCTATCTCAGTCAGCTGCACTTTGATAATACACATACTGTATGTGTTTTCCTCTTGTAATTAAATTTCCATTTCTCCTCTACAAATTTAGCACCATCTCATCCTTTCCTGACCAATGACACGCTGAATGAAAACAGCACAGAAATTATTAGCCCCTTGCCAGTTAACATGAATGGTAAATAAAGTATATCACAGGATATCATGTGAAGTCATGTTTCATATGTTAAATGTACTGCCACAGTCTGATCCACCCAAACCTCATGTTTCATATCACAGATTCACCATCACCACATGCAGCTGATGATGACAGCGATGTCTGGAATGTGACTTATGCTGAGAAACTTCCCGGCACATCTGGTAGGCAAACATTTGGAGTGGTGTGAAGAAGATTCATGAAGACATCTCTTCTCATCTTTAATACCAGTTAGGAATTTAACAAAATGACCTATATCAGCTCACGACCTGGCTCAACACTCAACATGGGTGATATAAAATGTGACAATTCAAAGTTATTTTGCAACAATGCGCAACAATGAATTATCATGCCTAATGTGAAATTGTACTGACAGTAGGGGGTTCTCAAAATGAGATCCAGGCACACCAAGGGGTCACTCAGGGGCATCCAGGGGGTCTTCGGGAAAATGAGGAATAGTTTATTTTCACTGCAATTTAATTGACCAGAAATGATGATACAAAAATGTGTGAATAATTATTTTAACATTGTTTGACCTCACCACTTTGAATCTATTTGTCATGTTCAGGTATGACGCCTTGGCCTAATTAATTTTAATGCACAAACTAAAATAAGGAGCTGCTCAGTGGCCAGCAGTGTATGGTTCCTGGAGCAAAATCATTTCAAATGAGAGTCCATGGCTTAATGAACATGACCTTAGAGGTGCAGAGCCCCTGCTGTGACCCTTAATCCAGGGCAAGTTTCCACACACAAGACCAATTCAGATATTAAAGGATTTATGTACTAACCTAAAAATAGCAAGTATGTAGAGTATGCAGGTATTCACACCAGTTTGCCTCTCTGGTTGAAGGAGTGCAAATGAAATCAGCCTCTGTAGGCTGTAGGGTGAAAACCTGCAGACTCTGCGGTGGCACATTAGTTATGAGCCATCATACAGGACATAAGGGACATCATAAATCAGCAAGACCACCAGATAGGTGACGATCACTACCAGTGTTTGGAGTAATGCAAAGTAACACTGATCAGATTTCTTTTCTTAGTAATGCAGTAATGTATGGATCTTTTTTTTTTTAATTCAATAGCAGTTACTTTCCTAATAAAAAAAGCTGTTACTTCTGCTACTTGACCATGGAGCTTAAATGGTGTTATGGCAAATTTAACACTTAAGAAATCACATCAAATATGCATTCAAAATGGCATTGATATAGTCTAGTGCAGTGGGTTGGATCAATACACTGCTGATAGGCCATGGGCCAAGCCTAATATTCAACATTTTGATATCACGCAAAGTGAGGCTAAAAATTTAAAAGGGCACACCTCTGTACATGACATTTTGGTATGATAATCTTTGGAAAGAGGAAGCAGAGTTCAGAGTTTTCTGCTTGTGAAACTGGATTTTTTTTCGTGCCTGTACATATCCAACTTCAGGCATAATTTTAAGGAAGCAGTAATCTTTGAATTTTCATGTGTTTGGTATCATTTAGAAAGTTACAGTTTTAATGCTGTTTGAGTTCCTGTTGTTGTTTTGTTTGTTTGCCAGTGTGGCCACGAGAGCTCCTCAAAAAGTTTCCCTGATTTTTGCCTAAAACTTATATTGTATTTTATCACTGTGCCATTTAGCCATGTGCCATGACTCTTTAGCAAGAGTAAATAGTAAAGTAATGTGATAACAATTTGTAGAAAGTAATGAGTAACTTTACTTAATTACTTTACCCAGCACTGTTCATTAACCAGTGCAGGCCTGTCATCAGGGTTATCAGGTGGACCTCCAGTCACAGAAACCAAATGCCTGGGATGTAAATTGTTTTTTGATGACATGAGAGACAGAATTAAAACTGCTTCTATTGTCTTCTCTGCAGAATTAACGTTGTTTTATCCAGACGAAAGTGACAGCAGCTTGAATAACACCAGCACAGAAAACGTTACAGAGGCACTGATTAACTTATTAACTGGTAAGAAATACTTATGATTAAGATTAAATAACCCCAGGGAGATATTTCCCCGGCCAGGATTAGACATTTAAAAGTAATAATTTACTTGCTCAGATGTGCAAATCCATAACACACACAGGAGCAGGGGTTCACAAGTGTTGTTGATCAGTATCCGTCAGTCCATTACAAATGACATAATCTACCTTTAATCTGAGAAACAAAACTTGTATATTAGGTTTAGGAATATGATTCAGTCATGCATGTTGATTATCACCAGTGCTGAACAAGAGTTCAGAAGATCATATATAACCTTTTTAATTTAACTTGCTGGTCCAGCTTCATAAAATACCTCCCAGGATTGTGTATAAAAGCAGCCACACAAATAGTGACTTTTTTCCAAACACATAACCCTTTAAATGTTCAGCTGCCTCTCTCTTTCCACAGCCCCCTCCTCTGCACACCCAGATCAAAAGGATGACACATTTAATGGAAGCAACAACGGAAAGATTACTGACACACCCATGAAATATGGTAGGAAAATATCGTCTCAATTGTCTCAGTTTTGCGTCACTATTGATAATTTATATTTGTGCTAAATTTCTATATTTTAATACTTTTTGTCTTCCCTTGAAAATCATCTACCATCTTCAGTGTGCTACATCAAAGATTTCATTTATTTCTATATTTATTTATTTCATTACAAATGGTACGAGTTAGATGCACCTGTCCACAGTAATAGTTTGTCATTACTTACTTATTACATTGGCCGCATACAGCACAAACACCAAAAAAAGTCTTGATGAATCCAATGCTGCACACTGCTCAATTATACACTATCATGCATTGGCTGCTATATGTCCAAAAGAGTTAATAGCACTTAGATCTTTATAACCTCTGTGCATTGCCTTCCCCTTTCCACCTAATTGTAACTCTGAACGGTGAAAATGTGTATTTCCCATTTTCTCATCACTGCTTCAGCCTCATCTCATCCACCACAGAACAAGGACATGTTGAATGACACTGGCTCAAACGGCTGGACGAAGAGGAGTAAGAGCGTTCACTGAGCATAAGACTGAAATAATCTTTAATCTTGAAATAATCTGAATGATCACTTTGTGTGCACAGTGCTAGATCTGTCTGTCTGTCTGTCTGCCTCATCCATTGGTTTAAATATTAAGGTAGTTGTTTCTCTTCACCTAGACTGTGTTATCCAAACTATAACCTGTTCTGAGAACGTCACCAACATGCAAACGACGTATGGAGCCTGGATGTCAGATGCAGCCCGTTTCAATGAAGACCGATACTGGCTGGCAGAGCATTTTTCAGGTGACTTACAGAGCTCAGCTGCTGCACAGTATTCCTCACAGAAATTTGTGACACATTGTGGATTTAACCTAACAACCTTTCCTGGCCCAGGTCGAATGTTACTGGAGTACCAGAACGCTCCACTGTTTCTGAATACCAGCAAAAAAACCACAGACATCAAGACGTTCTACCAGGGCTGTGGTCACATCATTTCCAATGGATCTTTTTTCTTCCACAAAGCAGGATCAAACCAGCTCATCAAGTAAGTCCTTTAACACACACAACAGACATTGCACACAGCTTGTAAACTTACACAATGTCATTTTTTGGATTTTACAGGTTTGACCTTGAGACCGGGAGGACAAAGGCTGTGAAAATTGAAAACTCCAGATACAATAAGCTGAGTTATCTTTTCAACAACTCAAAGACGTATTTCAAATTTGCTGTGGATGAAAATGGACTGTGGGTCATCTTTGCATCAAGCAGTAATGATACCGTGATGGTTGCTAAGCTAAACCAGGATCCATTCTCTGTGCAAACTGTCACTGACACTGCCTACCCTAAAATGAAAACTGGAAATGGCTTCATTGCACACGGGATACTTTACATCACCGACGTCAGAGACAGAAGAGTCACATACACCTTTGATTTAAAGAAAGAGAGTTCCTTCGCTGCAAGTTTTGATTTGAGGCCGCGTGATGGCATCCTGACTATGCTATCATACTATCCGAAAAAGCAGCTTTTGTATATGTGGGACAACGGGAGTGTGAAAAACTGCAAAGTTAATTTTAAACTGGATTAACAGTGACTACAAACTTTGTGAGACGATGTGCAAAGGACTCCTGAGGTTCAATTTCATGAAACAGGCCACTGCAACAGTTTGTTACGGAACTAAGTAACAAAGTTCAAACTTCACAGGCTGGTTGTGACAAGTTTGTGATCTATTATTCAGATCAATGGGATTTCAAGATTAAATGAAACTTTAGTAATCCTTGGGAGGGATTAGGTCATGGCAGCAGCAAACAACAGGATATGGGTTTGTACATAATACATAAATAATTAACAAAACAAAAAAATGACATGATTCTGTTAACAAATAGATATTGTAGGACATTTTCTGCCTAGTGGTGTTTCAATAGTCTGGAATAAACAGATGACACACTTTCCTCAGTGTTCAGCAGCTCACTGTGTAACTGTGCCAATCAAAGGTCAGTGCAGACCGACTGCCATGCCTCTAGTCATAGTGCGTCAGTTCAGCAGTGAGGTTACTACTGCACTGCTTTTTGTTTGTTTTTTCCACATCAAGTCTAGTGGGAATAGTCATTTTGAGAAACTACGTCAGGAGGAATGGTGGTAGAAGTCTTTTTTTTAATTGTTATTTATTTTGCAGCTAAAACTTTAGATCAAGATCTAGATAATGTATGACAAGTCATCATGGAACTGAAAGTTTACTGTGACACAGAAAGAAAGAGTCTACATTTAGGTTTTCCCCAGGAGGAGATAATCAAGACAATCAGTACAATGACAGGTTGTGTCACAGAGTTATGTGACAAAAAATTGACTTCAGTCAAGTTAATTTATTGCAATAAATTACTCTCAGGTTTAGCAGTCTTGTCAGACAAATTTCCATTGCGAAATAAATTTATTTTAATCTCATTATGTTCAGAGTTCAAATAAATATGTAGATTTATTTTAGTTGTTCTGTGTGATATTGCAGAAATATATATACCATCAAGAGACACACTAAAAGGCAACTCCATGGAGAGGTTTCCCACCGTCTGAAGGGGGGAGACTGCAGAGACAGAAACACCAGTTAAAATGATACAAGACTATCACTAGAGGCATTTACTGCAGTTTATATGAAGGCGTGAAAAAAAATTTACTGTCATGATTTCATGAGATCATCAGCAATGAGTAGGACTGAGCAGGGGATGGAAAGCTGTCTGTCAGTTATGCAAGTGTATCACCTCTAAAACTGACTGTAACATGGGGTGCAGGAAATTCTGCAACATCTATAACTGTAATCAACACAGACACAAATGCAGTACAAGACAGACAGGTGCATGGTTATACTATCACCACTCTGTTATAATAACACTGTTGTTTATAATACTGTTGAAGGTCTACCACCTTTTGAAAGAAAGGTACGAGAGTATGGTAAATGGCACTATTTATTTCAAGTTGGCTAAAAGGTGTTTCCTTATGCTCTGAGATTTTTTGTAATTTCTTTTGTAATTTAGGTAAAGGAGCACACTGAGGAGCGGGCACCAGTTTAGCGTGCTTAAGGGTGCTAGATCCAGTGTCCAATGTGTGTGCTGATTCTTTATAAACAGCATCTAATGTCATTTGACTCACTGTTGTAAAGTTTTTGCTGAGATGTCATAACTCCATAATAAATTGTGTTGTATACATAATCTTTCTTCATGTAACTGACAAAACATGTACATATCTTTGAGAATAACACCCCCCTTCACCCACTATCGTTCTAGAAACCAGCATCCTCCAGGACTGTGTCAAATCTACTCCTCTACACTTCCTACACCAATGTCTGCCGAAGCCCCCTTCCCACCATGCTTTCCTTCAAATACACAGATGACAGCCATCCTTGCTCTGCTCAGTAGCAATAACACCCTCTCTGCCCACCATCACTCCCTATCCCACTCATCACATGGTGTGACAGTAACTTTATTCTCCTAACCATATCATAAACAAAATAACTGCTCAACCTAACCCCAGCGCCAGAGGGAAGAGGTCATTGTGGCATTTAAATAACTTTCCATAACACTGAACATTATCCTCATTTTCATCAATACACAAGTTGTGTTGTGGTTGAGTAAACAGTGTGGATCCCCTAAAGCTTTTTATGAGTGTCTGAAAAAAATATATGACATCAACTGCGATAGTGCACCCACATAATCAAGTTAAATACAGAGAAAAAAAATAGCGATGATGTTTCAAGGATTCCTGACATTTCCAATGCGAGAAAGCGCTCAGTTTACTAGTTTACACGTTTACGAGGAGCACACAAATGCGACACGCCTTGACCGTGCCACACTATGGAATGTGCCAGATTACGAAGAGCACCTGAACGCAGCAGAGGCCCCTAGCTCCTCCCTTTAAGGAGAGCTCGCTAGCAGATCTCGAGGACCTGGATAGGCATGAAGTCCATAGGTATACAGGCAACCTCCATGACACTTAAACCACTGTACACGGTGTAAAAAGTAGAGATTAAATTGTGTAATCTGTATACACGCGGAAGTGGCTCCTAATACGTAACAAGGCCAGCGGAGAAAGGTAGCTGCTAGCCGGGGGTTAGCCGACCTACTTCATAACAGCAAACGTTACATCACTTGGTGTCCAGTCCCACCTGTTTAACATTGTGCTGAAGGAACCAGCGTTGCCAGGCTAATTACTGCGACAGCCGCGTAACCGTTAGTGACATTGGCATGACACACTGACCTGTAAACTTGACTGAAAGCGAGCTTATAATACGGTGACAGTGCAGATTTGCTGTGTCGAAAGGAGCTGCTAAGACGCGGTTGGTTTCATCGTAGCCCTGTAAGTAACGCTAACTAAATATTTGCCTCGCCGTTTGTGTTAAAAGCAGGCCTCTGTCTCGCTAAGCTAACTGCTAGCGGTTTGGCATCCACATCGCCGGCTAAAGCCACCAAACCGAACGGCTATGCTGCATTTGCGCCGCCTGCACAGCCAGGACAGTTTGTCTTTTTTCCTCCAGCATAAAGTGGGTTTGGTCTGGGCCTAAGTTAACCTAGTTAGCCACGGTGCCTGTTCGTGTAACGCTGCGTTGTGTGTTTTGTTTTCTATTATTAGCGAGCTAGCACATTATGTGGTTATGTAAGATAGTGTCCAACTGCAACGTTAAGTGAGCTAGATCTGTGACAAACTCCCCATTTCTATGTTTTTCTAGCTAACGTCGGTGCTAACAGTGACGTTGGAGTTATGAAATGTTTATCCGGCGGCCTCATTCAACACCTCTGCCTCTAACCTCCAACTAATTTAGCCTCGCCGCAATCCGTTATGTTAACTTGTTTTTCCTTTTGTATCTCCAGGGTTTTGAGCCAAAATTAGAGCATGTCCTGTCCTTGTGCTTCGGCCGCGAGATTATTCCTAAATTCTGCGCACAGAGGTAAGAAAAAAAAAAGAAAAGAAAGAAAAAAACACAGTCAAGTGCAATGCAATAACTTAACACTGGCAAAAGCTGCACAACAAATTATGGTGTTTGCTGTTTCCATAAAATAGGTCCCTGTCTAACCCAGACAGCTGCTGTTGTAATTTTCTGTGGTCATGTAATGTCATCGGCTGATGGAAATGTCAACAATATGGTGTTAGGTTAGATAACTTTGTTACACTTGCGCTTGAGCACTATATTTGACATTTCATTGTTACCAAATCTCTCAGAAAAGCCTATAATAACTAAGTACGACACCCACAGTGCAAAACATTTACTTATAGTTTACTCCCCATGGCCAAATTGTGAACTTTTGCAGCTGATTTAGTTGATATAGACCCAGGTCACTGACTTTTTTTGACCAACTCCTATTTATGTAATTGACTTAAAGTGCTAGTGAGAAAACTGATTATGGGTGGGGAGTGTTGTCTGTTGACTTGGGGCTTGCTATCACCATTCAAGGCAAACCTGTTTGTGTGTGTGTTTGCGATTTTTTTTTTTTTTCGCATGTTCTATTTAGTTGAAACTGGTGGTCACTAATGAAAGTGTTGACAGGAGTCAGAAGGCATGTTCCTCTTGTTACAGGATTGTCATGCCCCCGGATTCAGTTGTTTTCTCTGAGTAGACATGGGTCCCGGGAAACTCATCTCCCTCCTCGGGTCCGGGTGAGGTCATTTTCAGAGACTGCTGTCTGCTATGCCTCTAAAGATGGGACAACGAAGGACAGCGGAAGTGATGGTGGAAAGGTACTTTTGTGGGGAAGGCTGAATTTGTGGTGTTCTACCCACTTTGTACATGCAGAAAAGATAATGTTTTGCATGTTTTGCTTTCTTGTGCACCAACACAGAAAAGCATCAGTGAGGGGAAGAGACTGTCCGGCTCTGGCGGATCAGGCAAGGGTGGAAGTCAGCTCCGTTGCCCTAAATGTGGGGATCCCTGCACACATGTAGAGACTTTTGTATGTGAGTAATTTTATGAATATATGTTACATATTTACCAGTACAGAGGATATGAAGGAACCACTGGTGGGTGTGAGAGAATATTGTGGAGGGAAGTGGACACTCCTTATCATAGACCCTATGTTTAATTAGGCCAACAACACCTTCAGAAGGCTCACTATTAATATCTGCCATTCCAGGCACCGGCACTACCATTACATGATGGTGGAAGTATGAATCAAGTGCAGTGATATTTTTTTGTTTGTTTTACTGTTATATAGTAACTCCAGCCTATATTTGGTTGGATGTATCTTTTTTCAGGCTTTTTTTTTTACATGCCAGACAGCTGTTCTCACTAAAGACAACAAAAAAGTAGAGTTATAAACACTACCATCCTAGTACTCCTTTTAAAATAAGTCTTTTAAAATAAAAGCCTAGAATTATTGATGTTGCTGTTTGATTCTGGTCTGAGTTTCAGTCTCATTTGTTGTAGTAGTCTACAACTTCCTCAGTCTTTGTTTGTATCCTAGCTTGATATTTTTTTTTTTTTTTTTTTTTGCTGTATCTGTTTGAACAAGGCAGTGAAGTGTTTTTTTGTCTCTTTTGCAGCATCAACACGATTTGTAAAATGTGAGAAATGCCATCACTTTTTCGTGGTGCTCTCTGAAACGGACTCTAAGAAAGGGTTAAACAAAGAACCAGAATCTGCTGCTGAGGCTGTGAAACTGGCATTTGCACAGAAACCTCCCCCTCCCCCGAAGAAGGTAAGAAGTTAAAGCAAAGTTTGAATGCCTTTCAAAAATACCCACACTTTGTTGCATTTCTTGTTACCAAAGGTGAATTTTACTGAGTCTGATTTCATTGTATTTATTTCAGATTTATGCTTACCTCGACAAGTACGTTGTTGGCCAGTCCTATGCAAAAAAGGTGTTGGCAGTTGCAGTGTACAATCACTACAAGCGCATCTACAACAACATCCCTGCTGGGAGTCGGCAGCAGGTGGAGGTGGAAAAACAGGCCTCTCTAACACCCCGTGGTCAGTACTGCTCTGGATCAATATATTTATTCTGCTTTTATTGTTTAACCCTTCTTCAGTGTTGCATTTTAAGATATATCTTAAAATGCAAATCCAGACTCTATTTCTATTGTCTCTGGTATTTTTTTAGAGTATACAAAATTCAATTTGTTTTAAAATATCACTTTCACTGACTAAATTCACAGAGTTTTTCGGCTCGGAAACCAGACTTTCCCATCTTTTCTGACCTTAAGAACTCATGATTTGTGACAAATGTCCACATCTTAGTCAGCTTTGTTTTGTTTCAAAAAAGATTACTCTAAAATAGGTCTGGTTCGCAGTGTACACCCTTCAAGGTGGTTCCTTTTTTTTTTTTTTTTTTTTAAACTCCAAAAAAGGCTACTAAGGCAGTATTATGGCATGGTCATACCAGCGATATCAGAAATAAATTAGTTAAAGAAAGTAATTGTTATTCAGTGCTTGAATTATCAAGCTTTACCTTTATTAAACAATTCTCATCAATGAAAACACCCCAAAACAAAGTCCATGCTGTTGTTTGTTTGTTTCTTTTGGATTATAGACAACAATGACATAGTAATTTGAATTAACTGAAATTTGCTTAATTTAAGCACTATGTAATAATGTGGTAATTAATCGAAAATTGTTGTTTAAAATTATATAGAGTCTTTTTGGCAATCTCATTCTAAAACAAATGTTGTCAAATTAAAGTGCTTCAATATGGGTTCTGAAGAGTAACATTAGTTAACCAGTATTTCTTGATTACTTAAGTGTCAACAACCAATTCGTCTCATAAAATTAACATAAATAATTAATTGCAGAGAGACTAGCTGTGGCCTTTAAAATGTGGCTTGATTTAAAGCATTAAATCTGTATGATTTGGCATTTGTTCAATGATTTATCACCCGCAATTTGATATACTTTTTTACAGGATTGTTTAGGTAACATGGTAATGGTAGTGGTAATATTGATTTAAGAACTTTCATCCTCTCCCTGTAGAGCTAGAGATGAGAAGACGAGAGGATGAGTACAGATTCACAAGTAAGTGATTCGTCCTCCTTACTGTTATCTTGATATTGCCGGCTATTTTAGAGTCCTGTTTTTGTTTGGATTGTCTTGTCATGAGTTGTGCAAATGCCAAAGTTTACAGACCATCGTGGCTTGATCATTTTCTTGCCCTTTTCACCATGAGTTAGTTCTGGGAATTTGTTTACAGTGATGCTTAAGCTATCAAGGTATTTACAGCATTATATATCAGAGAATAATTATCAATCCCAGTGCTTTCTTCGAAAGTGCCTGTCCTCAAGTGACATTTTATGTGTTTATGAGTTCCAGTTCCTTTGTATTTACTGGAGATAGTAAATTACATTTTGGTGTATGTGTGCAAATGAACTACAGAAATTGCACTACATAATCATACCTGGGCAAAACAAAAAGATAACGTGACCCAGTTACCTAGATTCACATCTGTACTTTTGCTATTTCAGTCCAGCCCTCTTCACTTCGTAACTCCACACTGCCGCTGACTGGGACACATGTATTTATAGGCTACACTTGAAACTATTGCTACCCACAATTTGGCACATACACACTGAATTACTGGCCAGTTTTAGTTGTGCAATAGCATAGTAGGCACCTTAATACTTCTGAAGAGGAAGGTTTGTTTTTACATTTCAGATTTTTTAAATATTGATTGGTGAAAGAAAAACTGTTTTTCATTCAGCATTAGGTTGTCATTGCAGTGCGTCACAAAACTAAACCATGACTGTCTTGTCATTGCAGAGCTGCTGCAGATTGCAGGGATCAGTCCCCATGGAAATGCTTTGGGAGCATCCATGCAGCAGCAGGCCAGCCAGCAGGCACCTCAGGAGAGGAGGGGCGGAGACGTCCTGGACTCAACTCACACTGACATCAAACTGGAGAAGAGCAACATTGTGCTTCTTGGCCCAACTGGGTCAGGTGAGTGTTGTGTAAACATGGTTGCACACTGTACTAATGCACAGTGCCCCCTATGACATCACTGAAACACACACTATTAGTCAAACATGCTTTAGTGCAGATATGGATTTTTCCTTGCCAGATGTACCGTTTTGATACTTCGGGTCTGATTCTTCACAGGAAAGACATTATTGGCACAGACGCTGGCCAAGTGTCTTGACGTCCCCTTTGCCATTTGTGACTGCACCACATTAACCCAGGCTGGATACGTGGGAGAAGACATTGAGTCAGTCATTGCCAAACTGCTGCAAGATGCCAACTACTCTGTGGAAAAAGCACAGCAAGGTATGTGACAGGAAAAACTTTACATCAGTGCAGACTTTTCCATGTTTGAATCATGCCTGGATTTTTTATTTTAACCTGTTATGGGCATTATTAAATCTGCGGACACAGAGTGGACACAGAGCTATTGACTGATGGCTGTACTACATTATTGGATGTCACAAGTCAATACTAACATTTTTAAAACAATACCACTACCAGTACCTTTAGGCTACATCCACATTCATATGTATTCATTTTAAAATGCATAACCTTTGATAGGTTTGCGCTTAGCATACGCGCTACTCCGGCATATTCAAACCCCTAAACCAGGTGGTGTCACACTGGTGCCATGGAGGGCTAAGAGGCTGCAGGTTTTCATTCCAGCCGAAAACTCCACCAGGTGATTTTCGGT